>JAAAKL020005729.1:0-18907 GCA_010016065.2 Carybdea cf. marsupialis auct. non (Linnaeus, 1758)
TTATGAACGAAATGACTTTCCAAAACATAGCAACATGACAAACCAGATTGACGTCCGCTGGTAGGGCCAGGGCCCTTGCCCCGGCTACCCCCCTCTCGACGGTACAGCAAAACATCCCTCAGCCCTTGAATAACTTACCAGGTATCCTTCTGGTAAAACTTTTAACTTACTTCAAAGATATCCATTTAATTGTGATAATCATTTCATCAGACTCTTAAAGTCTTAAACAGTATTGTACTATTTTCAAAATACCTTTTCATTGTGATATGAGCCCGGGTTTCAATAGGAGGCACAAGCTGAAGAAATAGCTTGAGTCTTGCTTTGAGGAACATCAGTGCCGAAAAAGAGAAAAGGGATGAGTTGTGAGCCCGAAACCTAGTAATAACTTTAATAATTGATATTTATAATTTGTATAACTTTAATAAGTTTCCGATATTGTTTTTGTTTCTTGAGAAGCACCTCCTAAAATGGCAAATATGCTCTTGCTGACGACATATTTCACACACTTTTTTCTCCTCTACTACAGTAGTTATAATCTAACCGGAATTTCGTCCTTCTTTCAACTTGTTTATCTATGCTGATGGATGTACCCCGGGGTTCTTTACCTTTATAGATTACATGCCCCCCACACACACACACACGATGTAAATGGAATCGGTGTTTTTGAGTACCCTAACATTCAATGCACCCTGTTCTGTGCCATTAGACGACCAGACTGAAAATGTGTACAAAAATGAAGCTAGAAACGAGGAATTCTCTGACTTGGTGGTAGACACTCCAAGTGAGCTGCTACCGACAGATTGTGCCTACACATGTATCTTATGGAGGATCCGGACCAAGAAGCTAGTTATGTGCACATCTCTTAACAACCTGATTCTTTTTCATGTAGGCCTAAATAATTCCTGATATCTATAATTTGTGTCACTGTAAATGTTGAGCGCTGTATTCCTGATGAACTAGACCAACAGGTTACATCGCCACTCATTGATTGTCTCTGTGTATTTTATAATACATTCTGCCCCAAGGCTTCACTAATAAAATTCACCTTGTTCACTTAATAGGCTGTTCCCCTTTCCAACGAAAAGGGAAAGGCCAGAAGACCAATGTAGTTGGAAGCTTCTTCCACAGTGCCATCGATTGACTGCTTCTGCACGGCGACGTACGACTTTAACGCTTCAACACTCCACAGACGGAACGTCTCGAGAGACATTTCTCCTGTATCAGCCGTGATTAATCGATGTCAACATAGCACAGATCAAACAACTCGAAAATGGGTCTTACAACAATAACAGTCGCTGATAATGGAAGACGAATAAATGTAGCGCTAACAAGAAGGAGACCTTGAGAACGCCGACGTAGTTGTTTTGGTCGTGGTTAACGGGAGACAAAGGGAAACGTAACACCGAAGCGCTCTAACTGTGGATCGATGTATTGAAAAACGAGTAGTGAACACTATAAAGGAATTTCAAAATATGTATGCTTCGGAATTTCAAGAAAGACATCTTAAACTTTTAATCGGTAGATCCATCAGAATGAGATTGGGTGGATTAGGTTTCCACCATATATATCAATTCGTTCTCAAATATGATAAGTTCAGAGACCACGCAGATTCTAACCACCCTCCCTCCGTCCTAAAACAGCTTCCACAAGTTGTTAACAAACGCTATATATTTCTATGCTCCGACAAAGAAGAATTCAAAGATCACACGCCTCTCTACGAGCGAGCACTGCGAACCAATTTAAACACAATTTTTTGGGTTATTTTGGGAAACAGCCTATTCCAGGGTTGCCTTTAGATATCTGGAGTTAAATCTTATTATTTCCAAAACTTTTTATTTGTGACGTCATCACTTTCACTCCGCATCATCATCATCATCTGATCGAGTTTGCTCGGACATCTGGTCTATCACGCCATCCATCTCGATCCTGCATCAAGGTTGGAAGGTCTTCAGGCTGGCATTCCTCGTCACGGCAAAGCCGGTCTATGTATCTTATTGCGGGGCGTCCAAATCGCCTAGAAACACGCTTCAGCATCCAGACTAGTAGATCGCTGGCAAGTTCCTGCTTCGGTCACCGGCAGTGCCCTGCAAAGCTCGTAGAGTGGCAGAGGTGTTGGTGTTATTTCCATATAACTAAGCCTTGGTTGGATGTTTTCTCCGCGAGATGCTCAGTGCGGCTCTGAGCATCCTTGTGTATGAGCCATCAAGCCTGGATTCTAGGGTTTTCGTTAGTGTCCAAGTTGTTGCGCTGTACATAAGGATCGATTCTACAGTTGCGCAGAAGAAATTTCTCTTTAAACGAACAGGCAGATTTGGATTTCTATATTGTATCCATTGTGTTTAGGGTTACGCAGGCCTTTGCTATTCGGATATTTACGTCTTTCTCCGTAGAATTAATCTCACTTTCCCGGTTAGCCAATGAGTTAACAGGCTTGATTGGTTCTGTAATGACTGAATGCTGACATAGATGTTATAAATTTTGAAGGTGGAAAATCGTGGGACCACGAGGAATCGAACCCACGGTCTCCGCGTCGCGCAACCCGACGCTTTAACACTAAACTACGGTCCCTTACCAACGAGAATAAGGAATTTGGGATGTCTATTGTTTGGATATTGCCTCATTACAGTTCACCTGATACTTTCTGAATTGTACCTATTTGATGGAAGTTAATACATTTAGTTTTAAATGCGTTGATAAGGAGGCCTACCTCTTTAGCTACTCTTTCCAGGTGATGAAGAAGTGCTGTGGCATTCGTTAAAGTGTTTGCACTGAGAGCGAGGTCGTCTGCATAGTCAACATCAGTCATGTTCTTTATTGTGTGTCCCTTTTATTGTGGCAGTTTTGGCAGTTTTTGTCGAGTGCTATTCTTAGGATATAATCAAGGGTGACAATAAAGAGGAACGGTGCTAGTGTGTCACCTTGTAGAGCACCTGTTTTGATTGTGAAGAAATCTGCATACTCAACAACAATACATAATTGCAGGGAGAGGGATCATTGTCCTCTACCAGGACGTGGTTTATAAGGCAGTAGTTGCAACACTGAACAGCAACAATGACAAACTTAGGAACCTTGGGATCGCTGGCTCAAACTCGAAGACAGTTAACAAAATCGCTTAAAATCCTTTGCTAACGAAGGGTTCAGGACACAAATAGAGTGATTCAAATACATTTGGGACTTGAAAACACACTCTTTACAAAAGTAATAGAAACAAATACAATTTATGCCTTGAGGAAAATCAACTTTGGTGGAAGCCGACAAAAGTTTGACACTCAATTCTAAGTGTCGTCATTGGAACACGATTATTGTTAGAAATCGTTTAAGTTAAATGAAGTATCGTATGTTTGAAGATTGCAAGATTACCAGAAATTTAAATGAGTTCATATGGTGGGTATTCAAGACAGTAATATATAGTATTGCTCAAGACTATGTTGGTGTTTGAAGATTGCAAGATTACCAGAGATTTAAATGAGTTCATATGGTGGGTATTCAAGACAGTAATTTATAGTATTGCTCAAGACTATGTTGATGTTTTCTTCCTCGAAACACTTTTCCTTAAGATGAAGAAGTGTTCTTGTGAACGGTATAGTGAGATCCATTTGCTAAAACATGTCAGTTTAGAAAGGAGTCTTAAGTCCTACAAGCCATTTTCATTAGTTCTCAATCTCATCTTCCTGCAACTTATTTTATCAATTCATCAAATGAACAATTTAAATTTATATTGAGACGTTTTTACCTCAACTGATACTTTGCAAATAGCTTAGAACAAATTCTTCACTGCTGCGCAACCTCAAATAGTTGGTGTATTTACACAGATACATTTTTGCTCATGAAAAGAGGTAGTAGCGTTAGAAATTTAACTCTTCAATATCTTTGAAAGGAGTCGGAGTTTTGGAGCTTTAAAGAAATTGTTTACGTGACCGAGCTGAGTACTCAGCTTTTCTATGCACTTAAAAATTGAGAAGTCGCTCTGTACCACTAATGTTGCTTTTGGTTCGAGTGACAATGTAATGAAGCGGAAGATTTAGAGAACTCAACATTATTTCCTCAATAGATCAATAAATCCTCTACCAGCTTCACATTATTATTGTCTTAAATGTAAGAGTACTTTCCAGCCGCTTCGTGATAACTGTTTACCTTTGGTTGATTCCTTGTGAGGGATCTGAATAAAATATTACCATATGTAGCTTCCCATACAGCATGATAATGGTCTTCTATTATTTACCAAATAATGCTATCAGAATTTGTTTTTTTATATTATCTTTATTTTAGTTCATGAGCCCTTATGTGATCGTTGAATATTCTCTCATCTACGTTCAGGTCACCAGACACAACAATTTAAAAATCCCTCTTTTTTAAAACATCAAAATGTGCTGCCAAAAACTTCTTGTTTGCTAAATTTGTGTTTCGTACATTTTGCGGAAGTTTATCAGATGAAGAATTTTCAAGGAAACTTTTTTAGCCAACATGTGGGAGACAAAGTAGCCGTTGCCTCTACCTAGGAAGTGATGAGGACATGTCCCTTCCGCCCCCACGGGATCTACGCCCATTATTCGAGTAGTATGCTATGAGTAGTAATTGGCATAAGATGTTCTTTTGATTGATTTATTAAACGATACCAAGGCAGTAGCAACGATGCTCAAAGGGAGAAATGTGGTCGTACAGATCGCCATAACCACAGTTAACAAACAATATCTATCCATTGGATACATACGTTAGAAAACAATGGGGGAGGGGATCTTGTTCCTCTTGGCCTTTGGTTGCTATGGTTCTCAATATATCTTTTTTTTTTGTATTTTGTAGCTTTTATTCCCATCCTATATAATATTAACAGCAAGTTATGCTGTCGATATACATCTTGTCTTATTATCTCTAGTATTTGGTGTAAACTAGCTCTACAGATTTTTTAAGGCCATCAAATGCACCAAGGAGATACACACCATGTAGAGCTACATACCTAGGAATTTCTTTGTGAGGATACGCTGAGAGTGTAAGTTGACAGATATTGATTTGTGGCGCTGTTTGGTACCCAGAAACCTTTTAAAGTGATTTAGCTGAGAATGCCTGTCTATGCTGTTTTCATAGCCTATCGTTCAAATGTTACACATATCTGTTCAAAAATGAACCGTGTGTCCCCACCCCCTTAAATGCGCCACTGGTCATTGAATTTATCCAAACGAGAAAAATGTAGCTCATAACCTTGTCGTTAAAGGTCTATAAAACTTCTATACATCACAGGTCTAACCCTAACACTCCAACGGCACAGGGAACCAAACGCATGGACTCCATTCTGGTTCCAGCTGGACCTAGTGTTGAAGCTACCGTGTACAGTGAATGACCGTGTCGGTGTAGTGTTTATTTCTTGTAGTTAAACTTTTGAAGGTCTTAATTACAACGTAACAGACTGGGACATTTTATGCGCGCACTTAAGGCATAGGACTAGAATATAATCGCATGGAGAATATAAATTTGTAGTTATCTCTGCGAATTAGGTGCTCAAACTACCAAGCAGGTTACTGCAGCAGTCTGTAGTGAAAAGGAAACTCATAGATAGAAAAAAATAAGCCTTTTGGAATATATTATTGCCAACGAGGATAACTGAACAATGTCAATATATGATAAAAACAAAATATTCTTACCTTGTATTCCTTCGGTACAAGAGGCAGTCACAGTGACTGGGAATTCGGTTACAACTATGATGTAGACAATTCATTCAGTATCAAAGTTTTCATCAGAACTAATCTGCAAGACACACAAGCTAGACTCGTACTGTTCTCCTGACTTTGTCTCAACAATAAGCCATAGAAGAGTAAGTGTATTGCCCAAGTAACACAAAAGAATTCACTAAGGAATCAGAACAATTAATCAATCCAAATCCATTGAATCTGTACAACTACTGGAGATTTATCTATTAATCTAAGTGTAATAAAACACGTGTGATAGCGGACATCGGTGTAGAATTGATTTTTATTCAGGTTTAAGTTTTGGGTAAATATCTTAAGTTGATTAGCTGAAGAAAGGAAAACAGGCAAGTGGGGAAGAATAGTTAGTAAGTTAGCAAAGGTAGCAAGGATGGCACCTCACATTGAATATGCAGGGTGATATTTTGGTCCCACTTTTCATCATCCTTCGTGGTATATCAACCATCCTAGCCCCAGCCCATGCTTGAATACACCCCAAGGGCGGACGACAGACCTTCACTTTTTCATGCATATCAGTTGTAGTGTTCTCTACAGCAAAGACGTAATACTAAGACACCTGACTGAAGCTGAAGGGGGGCACCTTTTGAAAAACTTGTCTTCTTCTTAGTCTTCACAAAGGTGATACACAGCAGGATCCATTCATTTACCAGGTTTATTTGATCGTTTACAGGGATTTATTAGACTGAAAACTTTTTACCGTTGTCAAAGTGAAGATTCGCCACATTTTAAGTTTTGTGAATTTATTGTGACTTGCGTTTATATTTCGACTGAAATCAAAGTTGTCATCAAAACTGATCGGCTACACACACAAATTGGCTCGTACTGTCCTCCTGACTTTGTCTGAATCGTAACCCGGGGATATGTTTGTAATTTGACTCGAATCAAAGTTGTCATCAGGACTGATCTGCCTTGACATCCATATGAACGAGTGATAAAACAAAGTTGCCTTTGCTTTTCTCGTTGTCCTGTAAGAAATTGAAGTTTCACGGAAAATATTGTTTACAGTAAAATGTGACCAAAAAAATGGCGCCCAGTCATTGGTTGTGACGTCACACACGGTGGAGTGTCATGACCTGTGTTTTATAGACCTTGGTTGCATTACACAGTACTGTCCAAAATGCTGCAATATTCTAACATAAAATTAAGAGAAAGGTTACCCTGACGACCGCCATCAACATTAAATCAAAGGTAATAGATGGTCTTACAAATCAACCTAAATAAACTACATTGCTACTGGTCTACAATCAAGGCTCGCTAAAACACATTGACAGCTCAGGACGAAGAAAGTTTCCGTGCTCAAGCTGGGGTTTTTGCATTAAAACAATTTCTGACAGTATCTTCTGAGTATGTAAATTGATATGGAAAGGATGGGCTCAAGACTGAAATATTATGTTTTACTGGCGATCTTTACTCAGACTAGCTGATGCTGAATTCGATATTTTGAATCTTAATCTTGGCTTGCTTCCCAGGTGAGATCACTGGCAGCTGTTCAACTAGGATATATAAAGCCATGTTCACTCTACGCAAAAAGCGACCTCATAGGCTGCTGCGGATACTACTCTGTTTTTTTTGGTAGAAAAATACTTTTGTTGCTGAAGAAAATAATATACTAATGAGACTGAAGCCTCTTAGGTCAGAAACGAGAAAAACGAACGCGAATATCATAAACAAAAATAGTCAAAACAATTCACAAAAATGGTCAAACCTGTTGAATGTTGCCTCACTCCACATGGACGGCATAAATGGCAGCAAACTGGACTATCCCTTCTTTGAACACGTACCTCCCCACGTCCACATACAGAGCTGCACGAGGAAGATGTATTTTTAAATATACTTGAGCGCTTCTCTAACAGGTTGATTCTATGTTTCCAATAAGCTAATTTCTTATATTTTAACATGTTATATACCATGATGTCGTAACCACGGAAAGCATTTCCATTCGAATCAAACTTTACTCTTCCGAGTGTTCCATTGAAATCCTCTTTCATTAAGGCTTCCATGATATGTTTTCTCCAATTCTTGGTAAAGTTATAACATATTCTATTGAGGCTTGGGCATGAGCGACGATATACCTTATCCAGTGCACGAGCTTGGGCCCAAACTGCGTCTATCACATAAGGTACTTTATCGTCGAAATGATACGCTGTTGGAAATTTGTAACTGGTTGGGCACAGTCTTTTTCTTGGTGTTTCCTTTAAGGTGCAGTTGAACTGCTCTTCCCAGAACTGTTGAAACCAAGGATTTCTAAAATTTTGAAGGGGGCTCAACTTCGAAAAGTACTCTCGAAACCCAGGAAGAGATTTCGTCTCTAGCCTAATAGTTATAGCATTGTTTGCGACACGAGTCAACTTGTAATCCCTTAAAAATTTCTCTCGAGTGCCCCAAAAGTCACTTGCAAGCCATGTAAAATGACGAGAGTAATTCTTGGCTTCTTGAAGCAGAGGAATCACATGATTTACTTGACAAAACAAAATAACAATATTGGTGCTTTGGTATTTTTGAAATGATTCAATAATGGAAGTGTAATTGGTATTTTGGTTAACTTTGTGTGATGACACGATGCATATCTTTCCCTTTTCTGAAAACTTTGACACAGCTTCGGCCCCCATCTCACCATAGCTTCCCTCTGAGAAGACCAAAAATGCAGACTTCCATCCAAAACTTTTTATCACGTCAACCAAAGCCTGGGCTTGAAACGTATCTGGAGGTACTGTTCGGACCAAAAACCCATATTTCAATCTGTTATTCAAAATTACACTTGTTGATGCATAACTCACTAGTGGCATTTCGAACAGTCGAAATATGCTTGCCACCTCCAACGAATTCGAGCTTGATGCAGCCCCAATTACTCCCACTATCAAACGTCTATTATTCCTTACTTTTTTGTGTGGGCGATTGCCTTGACATGTTTTATTGACAACAAAGTTATTAAGAGTAAAATGTAAACTTGCATTAAGCGCATATACATCTTGATTACACGTATCCCTTACATCAGCGCCTAGTTGAATCCCTGGTAACAGTCGTTGGTCTGCATTTATCATATCCAGAGCATAATACATAGCTTCCAATAGATGGATTCCTCTTTCGTGGCTCAACAATCCACATTGGGGAGGCCTTGTAAACGTTCTTTCATGCAAAGGAAATAGCCCACCTAAGATAAGAGTTCCAGGATATTTCCCAACTAGTGACTGACTCCTCAAACTATTGCCCATCAAAAATCCATTAACGCTCTTTGCCACATGTAAAACCAAAAGAATAGAAGGCAGATTTAAGCCAGTCATGTTTAGAATCCCTAGAACAATGAGAAGAAAAGGTATGAGAAGTAACCCTCTTAACTGGTTACAAACACAAATCAAGAAATTACAAGATTTGATACATAGTTAGTCCTGCACTTTATAGATTAAATTGGGAGCTATCTAAGTAATGTTTCCTGCAAATAATAAATAGCTATACGTAAAATCAAGACTTGATATACTATATGAACTGGTTCCCATTTGCCGATCCTGGAAGAATGACCCGCTGGGTTGGCGGCCAGCTTGATGGCTCAGTTTTCAAATTGATGAATCAGGCCGATTTTCAAATCGCCCTGAATTGGATTTGAACCTAGAACCTTCTGCACTCAAAGCTACAGACGAAACCTCTAAGGCATCGCACCGATAAAGTGCCCTCGATAACTAAACCTTTGTTACATATTGGCTAACTTCGACTGTTCTCAATGGACTGTACAAATGGTGATAAGTACTGATAATAAGTACATAATTCAAACAAATCAAAGTCTTTGAGTGTTCGCTACTTCAAAGGCAGGATCACGGACAGCACAAAGGTGGGCAGAAACCGTATTTTACGAATCAAACGCACAAAGTTTCGAGGTCAGTGCGATATGAACGTAGACAGACATGGAAGCACTTCGAATTTCAAAATTGCAAGAAGCATTGTTAAATCCTCTTACAATTGTTCAATGTAAACACTTTCTTCTATTTCATCACCCCCAGGTGACTAAAGTGGTTAACATGAAACGTATATTACCCGATGCAAATAATGATAAACAAGAGCCTGATGTACTCTTAAGCCAACATTTGTGGCAAAATCAGAAGGCATTTACAAAAACTTTGACGGTTCAATTTCTTATACTCCCTCCTTTCTTGCATTTACGGTATTTCTATCTTATTTCAAACAAATCTAATCTGCAGATTTCTTGAGTCTCTGCTACCTGTTACAACTATTGCAGAGTGTCAAGGAAGTTGTGAATAGTCAGACTAACAAACTTACCGTGATGGATCAAGTTATGAAGTTGTACAATCCTTGAACTTAAAAATAAACTATAACTGCCTAAGACCAATAAGAGCCCCAAAAACAAAAAACAAACCAATACTCACGTTACCTGAAATCGTACCCTATCAAAGTACGATAAGAAACTGTCACCTCCTCACCCTTAACTGCACTGCATATTATAACCATCCTCTTTTTTCATTGGGAACAATATCAAAACACCTCCTCGTGACGGGGAACATCGGGTATGCACTAGGTGTTTTCAATTTCCAACTGCCTGGGATTGAACTAGGGCATGCTGTTTTGTGTTGTACAAGTAGGAATCTCACAATGTTCTTTATAATATTTAATGAGTCTACCATTGGTTTTTAAATTAACAATAAATTAGAATCATAAAAAGATTATTCTCCACGTTTGAGAAATGGTAATGAATAAAGGTAGCAAAATCATCATGAAAATAGCGAAAGAAATATTGACAATAATACTACATAGTAAAAGGAACCTCTCTTTCATTCAATTTATCAGGAGCTTTTAAGAGATTTTTCATGGATGTTTCACATGTTGATCTGTAATCGATGATGGATCTTTCTGCTAAGCACAATAAAAACATAATTATATCAAAAAAGTGAAAAATGAAGTTCGAAAACATAAACAGAACGTGTTGAACAATACCATTATTTCTCTTGAAAATGACTACCGCAACAATAATAGTCATAACTTGTTTAAAAAACGTTAAAAAATAAGGTCTACCCCTTAAACCACTATCGATCGTCATCGATAAGAGCAGCGTAAAACACCTTGATGTAAACGAAGTAATGGAATGCTGGAAAGAACACTTTGAAAATCATCTAAATAAAGAATTTCCACACGATCCTGATGTTATTGAAACTATTCCAGAACCGTCTACTACTGATGAAGATGTATCTCTTATTGCCATCGATGAAGTAAACGCTGCCGTTAAGAAGCTTAAAAACAGAAAATCTACAGGATTAGATTAAAATAAGTGGTGAAATTCTAAAAGCTATGGGAGTTAAAATGGTAGAAGTGATTCTGAAAATCGTCAATATGGTAACTACTACTACAAGTTCTCCAGTCATCTTGTCCCAGATCCTCGTTAGGCCCATATATAAAAACGGAAACAGACTTGGCTCTGAGAACTACAGAGCAATGGCTCTGCTATCAATACCAGGAAAAGTATTCTGCCAAATATTATCCACAAGTATGAAAGAACAAACGAAACGGTTCATCACAGGCAGACACTATGGTTCCCGAAGAGGTAGAGGCACTACTGACGCTATTTTTACCATGAGAAAAATGATAGAGAAAGCCCGTGAAAGAAACATCCCGACACACGTCAATTTTATCAAAGCGGCTTTTGAAACCATCGGGAGAAAGGCCTTGTGGAAACTGTTAAAAGCTATAGGAATCCACCCTACTACGGTTGAGATCATCAAAACAGTGTGTAAGAACTCAGAGTGTGCCTTAACAATTGATGGCAATCTCACATCCTGATTCAAAGTAAAAGTTGTGGTCCGACAAGGCTGTGTACTCTCGCCCACACTTTTTAATGTGTTCTTGGAATTCGTCTCCTCGGAATTGACATCTATTGACAATCAATCTACTGTTAAAAATGTCCTCCGACATCCGCTATGCAGACTCTACCCTCCTGTGTCAATCCGCAAGGAACTCAGAGCAGAGAAAACAATAGTTGATGCAATCCAGAAACGGTGTATGCACTATTTCGGCCACCTGAACCGCCGCGAAGTAAACAGTGCCTTTTTCCAAGCCTACAAAGGAAATTTCACAGTAGAAGACCACCTAGGCCTTCACCTCTGAGATGGATCGACTAAACTGGTATACCGCATACTGGGCCCCCAGTTGAGACAGCTGAGAAAAGAACAATGAATAGGCACGTTTGGCGTAGTAGGAACGCAGAGAGAGCAAGGGGCAAACATGCCTGAGCTTTTAAGTCGAGTAAAGTATATTAGAACAAGATATTTTAACTTGTTCGTAGCAATTAACGTCACGATTAAACACGCGAAAGCTTATGTTCTTGCAAAATTTACACTCTCATCACCCTTTTTGCTCACTCCGAGCATCTGTCCATATTGTAGTGACTAGACGTACTTTACAGTATAATAATAAGAGAGGATTGAAAATGATTAGTTTGAAAATATACTAAGAAAATTATAAATGTGTTATCGACTGGCACACTCTAAATTTTCCTTCCTTAAAGAACACTTTTCAGCTTTCAATTGGCTGAGGACGGGATGGCCATCCTGCCATGGTCAAGTCACAAGTGATCGTGACTTGAACTATAACTACAAAATTTGAACGTAAAGGTATATGCAAAGGTAAATATTGACCTGTCAACAAGGGAGTGGCCATTTTTGTATAAAATAAAGAATGGCTTCTGAAATAGCTGTGAATGTCGAAAAATGGAATAAAATACTCTGTCGGACATTGACTTGTCTTACCTGCTGACTTTTGGCAATTTTTATAGATTTGAAACATTTGTCTAGTTTTGAAGAAAGCAAGTATAGCTGTGACTCCCTCTATCCCTACCATCCGACATTGAGTGGCAGGTTTCCATTGGGAAAATCATAGGCTATCGCCTGTGGAAACAAAATTTATTCCAACAGACCAGTTGAATCAGCCGCATGGAACAAGGTTAAATTCAAAAGAAACACTAAAAGAACCATACTGATGTAGCGTAAAAAAGTTGCATATGACCTACCTTGGCAGAATCATCTTGGTACTTGTAGATCTGTCCCTCAAGTTGTACCTATCCTCATGTGAAATCCATGCTAAAATCGTGACTCCTTTCAAGTCGCCGCTGAGTTTGCCATTTAAAACCCAGTGATCATCGCAGTTCCTTGAGTTACGGCAGCGTTTTCGTAAAACATTGCCATCCACATGAAGTTTGTTACTGGGGCAGTGCTTTAACGTCCACCTAAACTGACTCTGTAAACTCACCAATGGAGAGTAGAAGATGCTGCTCACAACGAAATCAGAGACGAAAAAGGTAGAGGCAGGAGGGGCAGGAATGGGTACAAAATCGATTTCATTGTTGCTACAGCTCACAGATCAAAAGATCTTACGTGTAACACACCGTTACAGGAAACCTAACTTTACGAAAATGTTGGTACTCGTATTCTAATGTTGAAACTGTCAAGATTTTACCCTGTTTGCCTTTTTGTCGAAGTAGCCAATAAAGCAACGTTAGAAATCTTGCAGTAAAGCAATATATTTGTAGTTTATTCTAATATCTAGATTCTTATCAGGGGCATGATCTACTACATAGTTACGAGCCGACCCCTGATGATTTTTGACAAAAAAACATGATAGGGTAGAAGCACCTATCTCGCTCCCTTGGTAGAAAATGCTTCTAAAAATCTAAAATAAAAAACACAAACATCTAAACGTAAATGCAGGAAAGAAGAATCACGAAATGAACTAAACTTGAGATTCGCTACTCTGAGTTTCACGTTATTACGATCTTTAGGCAAATACTAACAAGATTCTTCTTTCCAATATTGCTCTGCATTTATGTATTGAGCATTCTCGCAGACGAATAATCTGCTGTATCAATGTTAAATGCAAATATATGTGCACAAATAGCATAGGACGAAAGGAGAGAAGGCAAGATACAGCATAATTCAATATGTACATGATGATGGAGGATTTCAGTTCTTCGTCTGCTGTCTAATAACATTACCCGTCTCACTGTCTCACCGAAGCAGAGCAAGGCATAACTTGTCATCATATATGGCATATCAACTGATGACAGTGGGAATGAAATCATTGTGAAGTCCTATAACCCTACATTATTTCACCGATTCTGTAACTACTAAACCTCTTATATATTGAATAAAAAGATGGATGTTTTACAAAATACATCAAATACGGAGGCAGATTTTATAGTAAAACAAAACAGTTTGATGAAATTGGTAAACGGCAACGGATGGCTAGCTACATCCACATTACAAGACACAAAAACACACACTGAAGTAGTTCGTATTAACATCCTTCATTCTGTCTAGTCTTCGCTAATCAGCAGAAAGTTTGTAAAAGCTAGCAGAAATTGCTGGATTATTAATAGTAAGTAAATAGTATGACTCATAGTAGGAGCACTGAATCTGATTCTTACCTGTTTCACCAAACAACCGTCTTCGTTCTCAACAAATTCCTATTAAGGTATTTTCACTAACACGACTTAGTAAGCGCATTCAGTCAATGCAAAACACAATAGATGCGAAAGTGCTCAAGTATGCAATACAAAAATGCTTCAAAAATGGAAATCCCCTTAATACCTCTGTTACCCTCTATTGCCATAGAAACTGATTGGATATACAAACTGTTATACAGAGTGCTTAATCACCTCGACTATGGAATTCACATTCATGCTCCAGAGAGTTTAAATACGTGCTCTTTCTGAAAGATCGATTCGGATGCGAAACGTTCCAATTTAGGAGAATTTGGTTTAATAGCCAAGGAATCGCTCGTTTATTCAGAGAATCCATTATTTATTAAATTGCTCTTTAAACAATCAAATACCGCATAAGAAAGCAGCCACTGGGCGCCTCAATTTTGTGAAAATGGCACGATGAAAACGGGGTGTAACGTAAAGTTAAGGTATCAAGACAGAGGTACATTTTAGAGATGAAATAGTAAGCATTGTTTTCAATATTCTGCAAAGTAGAGAAAAAAGAAGTGCATTCAGAACGTGCCTATACAGGCAGCATATATATATTCGTGTTTAAATGAACTTTAGTCATGCATATTACAGGTCTAGGGGAGGGCACTGCGCCAAATTCGTGGAAATCGTCGCTAGGGTAAAATCCCAAAGCTTGGTTTCTACTGTTTTTAGTCTAATAGCACACGGACTCCTCACAACGTTATCTTTAGCTACTTTTCCATATCCATAGGAGAATATATAACAATACTTGTCAAATAAGAAAGATTTTATTTTTTCTGGTGTTAACCATTTACAAGGATTACGGCTGTGCTACGACTGGTATTGCAGCACTGCTATAATAGTTATGCGCTCATAAAACAGATTATAATTCGGACACTTAACGACCTTTTAATCTAACTAATGACAGTAGGAATACAAGACGTACCTCTTTACTTCTATCTCACAATCTTTGAAAACCCACATATTTTGAGGAAGTACACAACCCTTTCTAACACTGCGTGGGCACGCACCGGTTTAACAGAACTCTGCCCAAGCTCTACGAATGCTGACACGTCATAACAGTGGGAAACATTTTGCTACAAATTAAATATGGACGGAATGCGTGACAGCTAGGGGGTCATTTTTGCCCGGAAATAACCAAAAATAGGTGAATGGGAATATTTGTAAAAGGAACATTAAAAGAACAGGGCCCGTCCCACGGGGGGTATAAACCCCACTTTTTTGCAAGCGGAAGTGTTTATTATGTGTACCTAGAAGGTCTTACCAAAAGTTCTCGTCACAAGCCCATGCATATATAATCAATTCATGCCTTAGCAGTTACTTTACAAAATCGATAATACATGTACTCAGTAAAATTTCAAACATGAAATATGAGAACTGACAGTCTCTTACTCACTGAAGTGACTCTTAACAATATCATCATCCTCCTTCATTTCAGTTAACTGGTGAAGATGCAGTTTGTTCGTAAACCAAAATCTTCAACATCCCAGCCAGCTAAGTAGCAACTCTTCGATCTCGCAAATGACAGCCACTTTCAGAAATCAAATTGATCAAGTATTACAGCCATTCCATCCACTGTCCCATTTTCAGTTTCCCAAGACAAAGATTGGCACTCGTGAAAGAACATATCAAGCAAGCTGCTTCTCCAGATTCACGTGGTTACCAGAATAGTGACTGCTTTTTAATCTGTTCAACTTGAACATCTTGCGAAATTCGCTACATAATCAGTAATAATGCAGAGGAGAGACATGGCATTGTTTGTATTTCTATGTAAAGTTTTAGCTACTTGTAAGCCATATCACAAATCTAGTTGCCGTTGTTTTGTTTTGCTTGTTGTGGTTTTAGACTTTTAGGAACAGGTTATGGCGACTGAGACGGCAGGCTACTCAGGCTGAGTCTGACTTACGTTTTTTTGCAAAAAATATTCTAAAATGACCTCCTTGTCATTTTATCTACCCACAAAAACAATAGCACACAAAGAGTACACTACATAGATTTGACCCGCGGCCCAGTCTGCAAAGAGTTTATGTTCACTACTTTTGGAACTTTCTCATACTTATGAAAATCTGCCAAATCAACGTCATAGATTTCACTTGTGGTTAGAAGAGAACAATCATGGTACTAAAAGAACAGCGGTAGCCTAAAGTAACAACGTAAGAATTAGGACACAATTGCAACAATTATAAATATTTTACTTACCTTCGTCCAATAGCCAAGGTGTTGCATATGTATTAATCCTATCTTATAAATCTAATATTAAGATATCAGTGGAAAAGTCGTTTCACATTATACTTAGAGTTTGTATAGGTGGCATGTACATTACCTGAGTTTAATCACCATGTTAAATACGTAGCAGCCACATTAAATTCGTGTAGCGAACATGAATAGTAGTCACGTTGTAATAGGAAGAAGAGACAAAGTAAAAAGTAGTCAAGTCGATAGAGAATATTAGAGAAAAGAAGAAATATCAAGAAAAGCGGTACTCCTCATTGTGTAATTAAAAACGTATCTTGGACACGTGTGTTGGAGTGGTTCTCGAATTGGAGGAGGAACAAAACCAAAAAGAATACAATCGAAAACTAAAGATGGAAAAGTCGCTTGCGAAGGCAGCCTTTACAAAGGCCAGGCGAAAATTAACCGAGTTACTGGATGTGGACGGCAAGCAGCCTCATCAAATCAATACTGAAGCAAGCAAGTGGTTAGACGACGCATAACAGAAAACTACGGAAATAGTTGTAGCCCTTGCACACAAATACAAGAGAATGAAGCAAGAGTACCTACTAGACAAAACGACAGACGAATAGAGAACGTTGAGGAAGAATTTGCTTCATCTGTAGTGATTCAGCCACCCCTTATATTTACTATTAGCATCATTATACAGCGTTGTCAAAGCACGGCAACCTTGACGTCATTATCATACAAATAGAACTTGTCTTTACGTCATTAGCTCGATCAAACAATTTTGTCAGTAAATAAAGATATCACGATTGTAAACGTTAGAATACACACACTTGCTACACGACTACAAGCCATACTGTTCGTAGTGAATTTTGTCTTGACTTAGGCCACTGCATGAAACCAACAGTTTGCGCTGCCATTGCTGCCGCTTAGTCGTAATTATAGGAGACAAACATATCCTCCTATACATCCCAAAATTGTCTTGAGCTGTATCTAAAAGAGAAATTTATAAGTGGACGGAAGAAAAGCTCAAAAGGATCAGTGGAAGCCGAACCAAAAGCTTTAATAAAAAGGTTTCAAAACCAGGCCCGTAGCCACGGGGGGGCTTTGGAGGGGCTTAGCCCCCCAAAATTGCATTCAGCCCCCTCCAAATAAATTTTCGGTATTTTGAAAATTGTGATAAGTCACTTACTGTTTGTCGATGGAGATAAAACCTGCTTTTTCTAGACTTAGAAATATCCCTTTTTTCAAGAGTTTGCGCAAAATAGCAAATAAATTAACATTTTTCTTTAAAAAAACAAGCTATCCTACTTCATAGCCAGAATTTGAATTCTTGAAGGACTTCAGCTTTCGGAATTTTATAACCCTCCCTGTCAAATTCATATTGCTATAGTTTACTGTTTCCTAGATTTCATCCAACATATCAGCCTCGTTGATTTTTAGTTGCTGAGTCGTACTCCTCTTAGCTAGTGCGACAATGTGTCAATTGTGGTTTTTTCCTTGGCTATTTGATGGTTTCCTCAAATAGTTCTCATCCTACGTGCTTTTTCATTGTCTTCTCAGTCAGCATTAGTTTTGATACTACGCTGTCTGGCAACAGTCTTTTGTTCTTTTGTCTTGTCTTCCTACAAAGGCAGCTAGAACCAGACCTTCATTTATGCAGACTCTAATTCTCAGCATGAGCAGCAATCTCTCACTACACAACGCTTTTCGTATTGTACAATTACGTTTCTTAAAATTTGCTCTTGTCTGCATTGATAAGGCACAATTTAGCAAGAACTCAAATTGAACTTCAGCATCTTTTACTGTGAAACAATGGATAAATTTGTTGTGAAAAACCAAGGCCGTCTAACAAGCCTTGGGCATCAACCTCAACAAAGATAATTAATACTGAACCGGTATCTTCAATTTTAAAACGACCCACAGAACCATTTTCTTCAAATAATGAAGAGGATCTTCCATCAGACTTTGGATTGGATTCACCAGCACAGCCTAAAGTACCAAAGCCACCAAAGACGATACTTGGGACTCAGGCACGTTCATCTCAAAACGCGTGGTACTCGGACCGTTCTTGGCTAGAATATTCTGTTGTGAAAGATGCAAGCTTTTGTTTTCCTTGTCGTATGTACCTCTCAGGAAATGATAGAGACACTGTTTTTACGAAAGTTGGATTCAGGAACTGGAAGAATGCAACTGATAACGGTAAAGGATTTGCAAAACACAGCGGATCTAAGGCACACATATTTGCCCTCGCTCAGTGGACAGAGCGTAAGAACTTCGAAGCTAAAGGTGGTGCAATAGAAGCTCTTTGTTCTGGACAGATTGCTCGTAACCAATACTACCTTTCTAGGCAATTTGATATAGTAAAGTTTCTCGTAACGAACCAACTGCCCTTTCGTGGTACCGATGAGGTCACTGGGAGTCCGCATTGTGGCCTTTTTATGAAGATGGTGGAGTACACTTTAGGTATAGATGATAAATTATCGGAAATCGTGAGGACACTACCAGACAACGCAAAGTACACATCGCCACAATTTCAGAATGAAATTATTACTATGATGGC
>JAAAKL020005731.1:0-18907 GCA_010016065.2 Carybdea cf. marsupialis auct. non (Linnaeus, 1758)
CACCCTTTCATAGTGATATGGATTGACACATACACTGTCACATTTCAAATCAAATGCAAATTGGCAGTAAGAGGCATTGAAGTAGCATAATCACACTTCCAATCTATGCTCTTACCTGGGGATACCACCCTTTCATAGTGATATGGATTGACACATACACTGTCACATTTCAAATCAAATGCAAATTGGCAGTAAGAGGCATGTTTAAGTTCATTTTTGTGTAAGTCTGGCCATCTCCAGATTCTGAGGAAACAAAATGAAAAGAAGTTTGATGAGTATAATTACACCATAGATTCTTTTTCACAAGGAGTTCAAAAACAGGAATAATAGCAATTATATTTCTAAAAGCCAACTAATTGATACTCAAAAACACCATAGGTATTCATCTCCCTCAGCAAACAACACTGTCTAGATGCTACACAATTAAGATAAATTAAATCAAATAACAGCCAGACTTCAAATTAATTTGGTCAAAATGACATCTTTGTTCTCTCCTCTGAACTTTCATAAGCATGAAGACCCAAACTGGGATCTGAAAACAATAATTTTGTAAGACACCTTATTTTTCCACTCATGGTACTAGCACTGTTTGAAAGGATACTAAACCAAAAAGAAAATTATGCCCCTAATAGGAGTCTGTGAGGTACACTTTCACGGGGTGTGTTCTACCAGCTGAACTTTGTGTAATCTGCTGAAGTCTATCTCTCTAGTGGCCACATTAGCTTCTAATTCTCTAGCAACAGACATCAACATCCAGCCCCACACAATTTTGAGATCAGCCCCTATGCACCATGTGACTTGACAATGGAAAGTCTACCATCAAGCCCATCATTCCATCTAAAACCTAATGAAAGTAGCAAAGTGTTTTGGAGACGAGGAGATATGAAATGATAAGTGTGAAAAGATACCAGAGAAGTAGAAATCATATCAAAACAGGATCTGAACCGAGATAGAGAAACTAAGTTCAAGGGGTCATGAATTGCAACATGACAAATATTGTGTACTTAATACAATGTACTAGCTGTCTTAAACAATATAAAGGATCAGCAGAGGATGCCAAAAACAGATTTTGGTTACACAAATGTGAGATTAATATCCCCAAAATTGTTGTGGAATAGCCAAATATTTCACTGGGTGCAAGAATACACACAACCCCATGGTTTTATTCTACAGATACAGATTATAACAATTGTAGAAGATTGACCCATTAATAGATATATTCATTATTGTTTAAACCTAGCAAACACATCACATATTGGAATTGATGAGTTCAAAGCCATAACTAGCAGACAGACAGAACCTATTTGTTCCTGTCTGTACATGTATGTAACATTTTTAAAAGGTTCTCTTAAACATCAATCAAAGACAATTTCTCTTAAAGTATCTGGAAGGAAGAACATTACACCTATGTCTTTTATTTTCAATAACTAACAATAACTTCTACATCTATAAGGGGGCCATTATGGAATTACAGCAAATGGGATCTCTTAATGTTCCAGTCAATTTTGAATAAAGGGATGTTATTTATAAATAAATAAATACAAACATACATAAATAAAGAAAGAAAGAAAGAAAGAAAAGGCTCCAAGGAAGGCGAACATGCTGAAACTAGGCAGCCGAAAAGCCAAATAGATTATGATCTTTGGTGTTGTCATCTTACATTTCCTTCTTTGCCATCTCTATTTTCATTCAAATAATAAATAAATAAATAAATAAATAAATAAATAAATAAGTAAATAAATAATGCTTCAAATGCTCCAAATGCTCAAACTAGTCCCACCAAAAATGGGCTTGTCTCACCTCATGCAAATATGAGAGTTAAAAGGATTAAATCAATCACTCAACCAATCAAATAATCAATCTATCTATTCCTTGTTTCTCAAAGAAAACAAAACAACAGTTCTTCTTTATCAGGCTGCACATCATCAGGTGCTCTGCCTCTCTGTATGTTATGAGTTTACAAAGATTGAGGTGGTACAACTCCTGGTTTAGAAAAACATATTCACATGGTTAAAACATATTCACAACATCCATCACTTCACACTTTAAGTTGGCCAATGACACCACGTATAATAGGATCTAAGCATTTGTTCATAGCATATTGTCTTACTTGGCATATATGACATGTGGAAATCCTTTTCTTCCTGCCACTTGTAACCTGCCATCAAGAGTACGTTGAATAGTGACACATTTTGTTGGATGGGCACCACCAGTGGTGATAGCAGTAATCAAAGCATCTAGTTCATCCTTTTTTTCTTTTAACTTTTTGACCAATGATTCAATGGCACGTTTTGCAAAACTCTCTGATTCACCACCTTGTCGATGGCACATCAGACTGTGGACAATGCTCAGGCAGGCATCGTTTGAGTTTGGGGTGGTGACTGGCAGTCCATCCATGGCAGCACATTACGTGACAATGCTACCTCAGTCCTAAAATTGGGAATAAATAGAGATACAATAACATGGTCCACAGAGCCCACATAATAGTGTGCAGTCTAAATCACTCCATGACATTATAGATGTCCTCTACTTAAAACTTGCAAGGCATTTGCTAAGGATGCCTTACTTTTATAATGCATGGCCCTAAATGAAAATGTTGGAAAGGGGAACTGTCAGACTCAGGTAGCCGGAAATTTACAGAGTTACTGTTGATTGCAGTGTTTGGAGGGCATCTGATAACCAATATTTATGGGTAGGAGGACCTATGGTTTAAGGTGAGGTAAACATTACACTCATAAAAGTTGGCACCCAGCCCCAGACACAACAATTGAGTAGCTTGGGTAGACTAAAAAAAGAAAATAATAAGTGTAATATAAAATTACATGTAGTTACCACAACCTACACCAGAACCTAATGGAAGAATCCTGCCAAACCTAATTGTTATCTTCTCAGAAAAAAACATCACACATACAAAACTTCAGAACAGTTACTCCATGAAGCACAAACCCATTTAAGCCTTCGTTTCTTAAAATAGATATTCCATCACTCAAGATCTGAAACACTGGGCAAGAATTGATTTCAAAACAAAGCAATTGTGCACATCGTCAGTCGTGTTATCTTCTTATGTGTTAAATATTCAAAGTTTCATAGCCATGGTCCACAAACACTGCTGCTACGGTAAGTGCATTAGTGACTCAAGACACTTTGATCGGAATGAAATGAAGAAAGGGTTTTTTTCATCACCTTTTCCAAGCCAGGCAGAAACTGACAGAAATATCAGAGCTGGGTGAGAGCTTATTCTTGTGAGGGCTTTACCAAGCTCAGTGTTAACAAACATCCACCTTTCCATTTTGCCAGAGAAAAAGGAAAAACTCAGGAATATCCTAACCCCACCCAGCAAATTTTGTGGTTGCTCATGCATGACTGCTGGCAGTTACTTTATTTTCATTGCAGAACTTTCTTTACTAGTGAAATCTTATTGAAACTTGCTATAGTTGATCTGCTATGTGTGTTTGTGCGATTTCTGTCAAGTAAGTCACTGTTATCTGTGTATTACCTTTTCTACTCAGAGAATCCTTGTCTCTGTTCATCAATACATTACTTGTTTGACTCTTGCCCTTTATTGCTCCGGTATTGTGTTGCAATGGAGGGCTTGCTCTACTTCTAAATGCCATTGACTTACATTTAACTCAGTAACCACGAGATACTTGATATTGTTGGGGGTTGAAATGCTAACCACTGCTTTATTTTTCTTCTATCTTTTCAATTTAGGCTGAAAGATTCCTCTAAAGAAGGTGATTTTCTACAGAACACTCTCAACCTCCAGCCAAGAGTAAGAAGCTGAAGATAGATGCTAGCTCATTGATCTGAGTTTTTGCAAGTGTGGACACTCCTTCTGTCTGCTTGGCAGCAGAAGGCAATGCAGGAATCATCAGGTGGGGGTGAAACATTCAAAAGATACACAGGCTGTATCTACTGGCAAATGACAAAGTCACCACAACAGCTGCAACCTTGCCTGGTCATTTGGAATCAAATCACCTTTGGTGTTTTGTCAATGTTGCTAATGTAACGTCACACAACAATAAATGGGTTTGTAATATTCATATGCAAGGTGGCCATTAAGAGAAAAACCCCATTCCTTCTTGCAAAGAAGAATGTAATTCCAGAAGCAACACATTTCAAACATGCATGCCTGGTCTCAAAAAAAATTCAACTCAATACCATAATTATAAGGAAAGGCCAGAAGTGAAGTGCATGCATCATTATACCACATACATGAAACACAGATTGTAAACTTTCCACATCATAAAGGGAAGGCAAAGTATCTGTTTCTAGTCTCTAGTTTCTAGAAGTAATCTGATATCAATAACTGATGACAATCAGTTAGGAAGTTCCAATACATTCAAATTTTACGCTGATATTTCTTGTTTGAGAAACTTCATTTGCAAGACATATTAGTCCATGAGTGAATTCTTCTAGTAGATTGGCTTTCTATGATATCTTAAGATTTTGCATGAAGAGAAATAATCAGTGTGATGGACGTTACACAAAAGTGACATGGAATAGAATCTCAGTAAACTTCTTTAAAATTCTCTGAATCTTTGTACGATGTTAACTAACATCTATTATTGGATTGTTAAGGAATTATTCTAGTTCAGACATAACAATAAAACTGAAAGAAAAATTCTGTTTGTCAGAATATCTGCATTAGTTAAGGAACATGAGTGATGGATGTTACATGACAGACATTACACTTGATATACTGACTTCAAACCACAGGAATTTTTCAGAAAACAAGTCAATTTACCATTATCTTTCTATAACTTCAACCGTGCAACTAAGATTATTGCTAATAATCTTCTACAAAAGAGAAAAGTAGTATATTTCATCTTTAGCCTTCAACATTCCTAAATGCGAAATAAACGCACGTCTTTGCTATTTGTACTTTGGTAAACTAACTGACTATCAGAGGCGTACTCTCTAGCTGTGCTATGAGTGCACCACACGCTCATAAATATAGAATCAAATATATTTGTACGTTCTTTAATTATTTGCTAGTCTTTTCATTATATCAAATCTAAGTGTAGTAATATATTCATCAGATTGCTTTTCTCCTCATTTGATAAATTTGGTAAATTCTGTTAAATCCAAAGGCCACACAATATCCCCATCTCATTGTTCTGTCATTAGTATGTATAGAAATAACTTCATTGTTGAAGTGTCTGTAGAGCTTTTGTTGTGGCAAGGCGTGCTACGATGCACAACATCATTGAAAACAACAGAATCATAGGGAGGCACTATGACTTAGGTACCAATATCTGCAGTCAAAAAAGGTCCCAAGGTGTGCTTTTGAAAAAGAGCACGCATTAGCTGAAAATAGAAATCGAATGACTCAACCGAGAGGGGCAAATATTCCATTGTTTAAAGGTGGGACATCCTTTTATGATGATGTTATTTCTAAGTTTATTGAGAAAGTACTTCAATTGTTGATGTACCTCACCTGATAAGGGAATCGTGGCACAACTAGTCCAAAGTGATACCCCACAACACTCCTGACTATAACATTTCAGCAGTAGTGTGTCAGTCAATAAAATTCCATAAACTTTGCACCCCAGTGATCCCTTTCATTTATCACTATAGGTGGTTTTCATTTTTTCTCTTGTGTAGAAGATTTTGCCTTCTCCAAGATGAACCTATACCCATTCTTTATATTACTTTTACTTTGACATTTTCATTAATGATCTACATAACTTCTCCAAGGAAATAATTTCCTTCATATTCAACCACCCACCATTCTCCTACTTGAATATCACCTTCATTTTGCCTGCCTTTGGATCTATCACTCAGTGCATTTTTGTTAAGAGTGCTCACCTTACTACAAAGGAATGGGTCACAGTTACCATCCTGAATGGTAATGCAATGGTACTGACTGATGCCCTTGTAGCATTCTCAAACAACTCACATAGTCCAAGAGCTTCATTTTGTTTTTCTATTGCAGCACTAGTCATCTCGTACATTTTAACTTGTGGCATTTCTAGAGCTATAGCAACAAAATAAGCTGCATTGTTTATAGTTGTTTCCTTGTGCTGTTTTACATCAGTCCAAACATAGAGTTTAACAGAGCTCCCTATCACATCTACTAGCCCTTTACCATGTCCTGTGGCAAAAATGCTCCATGCGATGAGAACTTTGCACTTTTTGTGAAGTTTGGTCATGGCAACAGCAATGTGTCTGCTTATAAACTGGGATGCAGGTCCATCATACAAACTGATACAGTCTTAACAGAATCTAGCAACATTTCAAAAAGCTCACCAAGGTATACTACAACAGTGTCCTTTGTGTGAGTGAGATTATCAGATGCAATTACAATAGAATGGAGTTGCCCTGAAATCCACAAAGCAGCAGTGAATAAACTGACTTGCTACTGCTACCAGTGAGCAGACTGTATTTTATCTAGATTCTTGCAGGTATAATATTCTGCAAAATCCACTTGCATTAAAGCTTTCTCTTTACTGCTATTGATGTCTTGGCATTCCTGTTTGTATGCAGTAGCCTTCTGACGTTTTATGTAACAATGTTCCATGAACTGAGACATGATTAAAGCAATGTAAAACTGTAAATCATAAGTTGTTCCTTCAATATTTGCTCATTTGAAGTATTTCTCCACACATACCATGTTACATTGGCCACCATGTTCATTTTTGCCTAGTCTAAAACGATTTTGCCATCCTGACAACTTTCACATTCGTTAAACCAGTAATTCTCTCCATAGGGCTTGCAAATAAGTTTCTCTAGGAGGCTAGAACTTGGCAAACTTGGGCAACATTCATGAAGTGCATTAATGGCTAGGATAAAGTTCTCGTGGTACCTGCATAAACACAGATTATGAGGTAGTTTGTTGCTCAACAGGACGTGGGTCTTAGTAAAGCAAACTAGCTTGTTCAATTTTCACTTCTGGATGCTTTGGCAAAACAATCCATAAACTTCCATCACCGAATAAGCAAGGTGCTGTGACTGGATCTTCTACTTTGATCCATCATTGTTTCCTATAACCATTAATTCTTTCTTCCAGGTGCTTGTTGGCTAATGTCATCAGCTTCATAGAAGTTGTTTACCTGCTCAATGTTTTCCTTGCTCAAGGAAATACCATGACAAATGCTATGGCTCTGAAACTGAAACTTTCTCAATGACATAAGTACAGAGAAGCTTCTTGCAAACAGTCTGACGAATTCTAGGAGTTTGTGGAAGTGATGTTTCAAGTGCTCTCTTTGCACAATAAAATGCCCTTCCCATTGAATCGACAGTGGTAAAGCGGAAATGGCAAGTCTTATTATTTTCCATTCTCTCCTTGTGACTGGCTCTCCATTTTGCCACACATTCCCTGGTATTTTTTCTCAATAATCTTCACTTTTGGGCATATTTGGGCAATTGAACTTCTTTTTCCTTCTGCCTTTGTCTGCTTATCCATTTACAATTGGCATCTTTCCGTTTTGCTTTTTCATGTAAGCCCTTGATCTCTGTTTCTTTCTATAATTAGCCTGGTATTCAGCTGCTGAGAGGGGCATTTTGAACTAGGAAACTGAACTCAGTGTTAGCTGTGAATTGATATATAGACTTATTGCATCATGGGTAAATTTACCCAAGCTGCTTTTCACCTTTTGTGACAACAATAGAGACATCCTTTTATACTACCATAGGAAATGGAAGTTATAATTTGAGTTTTCTACACTCCTAATTGGATGTGATGGATTCTCTTCGTTACTTGCATTGTTGTGACGGATATTACATGTGAGGGACATCACTTTTTTAATTCTTTTTTACATACTTCATGTCAGCTCTGCGGGAAATTTTGGTATGTATTTGACTTAAGAACAACTATATCAAAGAGTATTTAAGACTATTTTCCACAACTTTCTTTAAGATATATTGTAATACAAAGACTTTGGGTAGTTTTTGATGGATGTTACATCGACTGTCATGCACAACTAAATGACATCTGCTGCCAAATATGTGCTACATTAGCGGTAGTTCAAGTTGTTAAAATCTTGGGCTCAAGAATGATCAAATTCATAATTGTCATTTCTGGTACTTAATTGTTAACTTTCTGTATTATAGTTGTAAATATTCTTTTCACCCTCGTTTTGGGAACAAATACACACAACACATTAACAGGCAAAATCTATTGGGAGATTGATCAAACCATGGTCCTAGGCAATGCACCATTTTTGACACTCAGATCATCAGTAATGGATAATATTCTTCTTGTGTGGCAACCAACACAAATGCTTTGATACATACACGCAGAGCCAGCACTAAGTGACCGGGGGGCAAACCCTCAACTATGAATTTGAATGGGGTCAATATGATACATACCTTGCGTTAATGTAATCAAATCAATGATGATGAGGACGTGGTTTTAACACTGTGCATTCCCCTTTGCAGGAGCTAGGGCGGTGCCCATGTATATGGGACTCTTTTGAAGCATTGAGCATTTTAAGACCGGATGTCCTTCCTGACATCACCAATGGCCCTTCCAGGATTCGAACCCTGACCCTCTTGCACTGAAGGCAAGGAACTTATCCACTGGACCAAGGCAGCTACATTGTAATGTAATCAAATCAATAGACACAATTTCATGTATTGAACCCAGCATGTTAAGTCCATAACACTGTATAGTGTTTCTAGTTACAAACCACCACATTTTAAACAGTCACCTTCCAGATCAGGCCAGTGACCAATACATTTGGTATACCATATCTTGATTTGATGATTGTAACATAAAATGTACGATCCCTGTGGTAGATTCTGATGTCATAAATAAGATTATCAATGACCAAATTTAACCAGAGAAGCCTTGTGACCAGACTAAGAAAATATACTTCAAAAGCACAGCTTCAAATATTGTTAGAAATGCCAATTTAAACTATTAATAGAGATCTACCAACTGAATGCAATTAACTCTAGAAACCATTTTCACTATAATTTTGGGAAACATATAAACTATTTTCACTAAAAAATTTGATGTGTTTTCAAATATCGAATTATTCCAAAATATCAGTCATTTTCTTGTATACGAAAGAAGATGGTCAAAAACCTTTTGTTCTTTAGGGAAATTCGAACTTTAACCATATGAAGTAAGATTTTGTATAAGTGTGTTTAAAGCCCTTACCCTCCCTTCACCTTTTTGAAAAGCTCATGGCATTTTTATAGTTTGGAGACGAAAAACTTCCCATTATAAACTGTGAAAATGTGTGAATAGGTATAGTAAAGCAAAACAAAACAGCTAAGCCACATTATGCGGCCTACTTAAACAATTATTGGTTAGCCATATCAAATTTGCATTAAGTGAAAGGCTAACCACTACAAAGACTGAAACATCCCTCTATCCAGGTATTTCTTTGTATCCTGAGAATCACTTGTGGTTGTAGATATTTTTTCTTGCAACAGCTGTGAATGAAGCAACCCATGAAACCAGCATCAATTATTATTCCTCATGAACATGTGTTGGACCAGATTAAATCCAAAAATGTTCTGGCTGATCAACATAGGCATGGGCCTACTAAACAGTGCAACTATTAAAGCAGACAGTGTGATAAATAACAAGCGCAACTTGCTAGTTCAGGCCATAGATGGCCAATGCAAAAAAATCTACAAAGATAACTTTTCCAAAGTTAGCTTCAAACTAATGGATAAACTGGTTTTTTCATTTCAATTAGATACCTTGTAAAAAGTTAACATGGGCTTGCGAAAGGAAAACTTAACTCAAAATATGCATATTTTGATGGTCATAAATCCAACTCTTCAGTCTAAGTAAACAAACTAACTTATATGTAACGGCCAGATGTTCAATATTTAATACGAAATTGTACTTTTGCCACTGTTACTAGAGTGCTTGATACAACCAGGTAGAGCCTTATACGACATGGCAGGGGTTGAAATAAGAGCTGCTCATTTGTATGTCTTGTAAGGCTGGCTTGCAACAGAAAGGAATGGGGTCCGGGGGCAGTCTGAAGCTCATTGCTTTGATATGTTGGACGAATGGACGAATATAGAATTACATGGAAAACAGTCACTTTATGAAAAAACAAGGTTTGGAAAATGTCCCTTGCATCATGTCACCTGCCTCCCCTAAACCTTTTTTCCATCACTGCTATCCAACTGCAGTTTTTGTAGCAGCTGGTCATTTTACTTTTGTGTTGATATTTTGAGGCAGTCATCACTGAATTACAGTCAGACATGACCAATGACTGGTCCTTATTATGACCCCTGCATGGCACGAAGCAGTGGTAAAATGGAAAAGTAAATAACAAAGACTACCTTTGGTTTCTCCTTTTATCCAATTACAATCCTCAGACTGTGATGCAATACAACACTCTTTATAAGCCATTTACCCTCATTTTCATTGTCAATATAGTAACAACATACGTTAGTATTTCAAGACCAGTTCATAATAATCATAAGATTGCTTTTGTCAGTAGTTACAACTGCGTACTTTTGGTAATGCAGAAGATTTCTCCATGTCTTGATTGTACAATTTAGTTGTGTATATACTTTGCTAAGTAGTTAAGCGTATCATAATAGACTTGAATCATCTACATTAGGTAAAGCGTTCAAATAACTGACTAATATGGTGAGATAAGATGGGCGCACCATGTGGAATAAAAGTTTCACACAAATGGTATTGGAAAAGTTTGTTGATGGTACAGAATAATAAAACTGCGGACTAGTGGATTCGTTTTGTACTTAAAAGCTTTTTCGTCTGACACTCCTCAGAGTACAATTCGTCAGAAAATAACCTGAAAGGGAAATCAACGGAGTTATTTACCCAACTGTGTTTTACAAGATGGCCAATCAGAATAGTCTGACGTCCAAGCTATCCTACCCTTTGCTAGTTTGTTCCTTACTTGCCCTCTAACGAATTTACCACATCTGAAGTGTCTCATATTTATAAGGAATAGCATTTACTGCCATTCTTTCAAAATGACCTAACTATTGTTACCCTCTAGTCTGCATACACTCCACTGTACCCATAAGAGAGACTGCCAAGTAGTTCAAGGTCCTGGGGCAAAAAAATGGAAAGATTACCCACCCACCCTCCTGTATTAGTTTTACTAAAAACAGGAATGAATCTATTTGTGTATGACAAAAATCTTGCTTGTAACTCTTAACAGTGTCAAGCTGAGACATTAAAAATGATAATATAAATTGTGTTGAGATATGGGTCATTCCATGTGAATTCAATAAATGTTTCATTGGTCATTCTCTTAGGTGTGACTTCAAATTTGAGGGTGTACCTTTTCATACAGGATCAGTACCTCAAAGTTATAGACCTTGATTTAAAAAGCTTGGTGAGATACTGCCCTTGAAAGAAACAGAGCCACAACCACTTATTCCACTGGGTTTTACATTACATCCTACTCAAGAATTAATCAAGTCCTGGACTAGGTTGAGATCATCTTTTAGTAACAGTTTCAAGTTCAATTTAAATCATATTGAATGCTTTTCTGATTCCAGTTGAATAGCTACTTGTAAAGCACACAAAATCATATCTATATGTTATCTTCTGCCATAAATGACCAGATTTATTACTACTGTCTTTTTATTTTTTTAATTTCTTGCAGAAGAGCCAAGGACTGACCTAAATGTTGAACTTTGTAACTGGAGTAATACTAACTTTGTTAGACCATTATTGTAATAGTTCCACTCTGTAATTGTTGTCTTGCTATGGCTTTTGTTGGTTTCTGTTTGGCTTGTTTATCTCTTTGTTTATTTTGTTTCTTCTTACTAAAGTCACAATATGTATTATAAGCTGTTTGATTATACCTACGATTAGTATTGCTTTTCTGTATCAATAAATAAATAAGTTTAAAAAGTTATTCATCTATTTAGCACCTGATGTACATATGTGCACAACAGCACATACATGGTCATTACCTACTCCTTTTTCACTACTTCAAAAGGAGAGGTACTACTTTTTTGTCAATATCCTCTATTATATGTCCCCTTCGTAATGGGTGAAAACAGTGACAAGAATATGTATAATCTTAAAGTTTATTTCTCTCTAAAACCACAGAATGAATACATGGCACTGATGTTGGTTATAAAAAGCTTCATTGAACTATCCCTGGAAACTAATCTATGGTTATCATGTTACATAAAAATAAAACCTGGAATTTATTGTCTACTTTTCATCTGTGCTTCATTACATGTATCCTTTTCGTGAGACAAAATCCTTAAAATTCTGACATCATACATTTTAAGTATTGAAAGGTGATAATCTGGAATCGCATTGTACCCTTTGACTCCTTCAAAATGCAATCACCAAATTAACTAAACTGACAGGTCTTCTCTTCCCTGCACCCTTCCAAATCACTGACTGGTTGTTCTACCTGTCCCAAATACTAACCAGTTCTGGTATCCCAATCCAAAAAAGGTGTGCATGAAGCCAGTTCCTATATATGGGTCAAAGATGTGGTCTAGAGCACGATATACTACTATTCAATTAGTTGGACAAATTTTTGTCAAGTAACCACTATCTATAGACATAGCATGGGCATGTTGGAAACACATGTGATATTAGCTGTTGATTCATGATGTAATATTTTACTTGTGTATTACATTTGAACATCTCCTGGAGGGACCACATCGCAAATGAAGCGATCAGGCCCTATGAAGACCTGCTAACCACGGTCCGCAAGAGAAAACTCTGGTGGTATGGACATGTGATAAGATCTGAAGGGCTGGCACCTTCAAACAAATCCTGCAAGGAACAGTCCCAGGCAGAACAAAAAGAGGCTGACAGAGAAAGCAGTGAGAGGACAACATCCCAGCGTGGGCAGGCCTGACCCTGACTGGGGTAATGAGGAAAGCAGCAACCATGCCAATTGGAGAGAAGTGGTTGATAAGTCATTAATGGTGCCCCTACGGTCGACCAGACTACAAAATGAGTAAGTAAGCAAGAGTAAGTAAGTATTACATTTTACTTTGAGCAGCTGTAGTCTAGTGGATAAGTTCCTTGCCTTCAGTTCAAGAGGGTCAGGGTTCAAGTCCCGGAAGGGCCATTGATGACATCAGGAAGGGCATCCAGTCTTAAAGTGCTCTATGCTCCCATCAAGTCCCATGTACATGGGTACTGCCTTAGCCCCTGCAAAGGGGAGTGCATGGCGCTAAAAATGCATCATCATTAAAAAAAATATATAATCAATAAACTGTTAAAGTTTACTTCAGTGCCCCAAAAATTGTGTGACACTATTAGAAAAGCCAAGGCTGTAAAAGCTACAAATACCAAGGGGCATATGTCCTCCATTTTTGCGCAAAGTTTTGTCATGTGTGTAAGAATTTTAAAAGATGTTTCTATTTAAATAAGTGTGTGCCCCTGACACCCATCCCTACGAAATTCATGGAATATAATTTGATTTATTGACAGAAAATCAGTTTGGATGAATGGGAGAGAAACTGGGTAGTAAACTGACTGATGAGAACTATGAGTCTTTGATTCTGTTGTTCTTCTATGTTTATGATCTGAAAAAACAAACTTTTTCATGCAATCATTCTGTATGTATTTATACGGGTCTCATAAGCCCCCTAAATCTACCCCAATAAAATCAACAGAGCAATGCACCGCAAATGTCCTTGCACACTTTCTCTAATACTCTTTGTAACTGTCAGCTTCATCACTTTAACAAAGACAGCTGCTGGATGCTTGTTGGTTTTCTTACAGAAATAACATAAAATTTATGTGTTATGCAATTTCTGATTTCTGTAGTATTTTGATTAAGATTATTTTCCTTTGTTAGGTAAAATCATGCAAGCTGTACTTCTTTCTGCTTTTACTTACAGAAAGCTATCCCTGTATAAGCAAAAAAGGTCTTGTCGACACCTTGAAGTTTTGACTGCTCCAAGAGGGATGATATACTGCTGGCGAGATACATTGGAATAATCAGGCACTTTTAAAATCACTACCTTGTTTCCTCAATACTCAGGAGTAATGATGGAAAGGCCTCAGAATGGACCAGGCAGGCATACGACATACTGCCATCTCCACAACTATGATGACTACAACTATTTGTTGGAAGTGTGAGACTAACTCATGAAAGGCAACACTACTCTGTGTCAAGACTGTCTAGCGACTTAAGAAGACGCTTGCAACTTCAGTCTTCCTGCAGCTAGTATCTCCTAACTTTGGACTTCTTCACTGAGATACTCCATTTAAGAAAATGCTTCCCAACCCTGAGAAACAGCACATAAATACCCAATAGGGCTGCTGCATGTCGAGAATTAACACTAAGTACATCAGACAAAGCATTTTCAGCTGGCATGAACTAGGGGTAGTTTTTATCTATAAAGAGACTCGTAAAAATGGTTGCTATATAAATACCACAAACCAAATGTTACCAACAGTGCCATTATTGTATCAATGTCAGGGTTTCTAGCTTGATTAGTGATACAGATGATAAATGTCCATGCTCAGTGACTGATTAATGCAGGTGGCAAAATTAAGGGTGGCCCTGACAAATTTCTACTAGAATTCACCAATATGGTAACATGTGAAATACAATTTTTTATAACAATTTGTTGATTTGAAATGTACATAACAAAGTCGAATATGTGCGTCTATCAGGGAACTGCCACAGCAAAAAGCTTAAAACTTGAAACACTGAGTTTCACAACAGATGTTGATGAAAACTGACAACATTGTGCGAATCAAACATGTGTGTGACCTTAAGAGTCTCACTGCATTAGAAGATTAACATGTCTGTGCTTTGTAATTTATTTTTTACTCCATGAAATGTTATAGTAACCACAGGATAAAGCTGTAACTTTTTATGCTCTTATAAATTATAACGGTAGTATTATACTGTGCTAACATTTAAGCTAAGCCCAAGTAAATGCGAGTGAGACCTACTACGAAGGCCAGCTTTATCTTGAAACTTAAGAATGACAACCATGTTGAAATTATTGGTACGTTTAACACAGCCCATTATTCCTAACAACGTGCAAGTACATGTTTAACAACATTGACTGCAAAATCTTCAGAAACCACTGTTTTGTGTTGAAAATAATAACTGTTTGTCAGGCTCATTCCAGTCCAGGTTGTTGGTTAATGAGATTATTTAAAGGACAATCATACACAATCATTAGCCCCTAGGACGCATTTAATGGAGAAAATAAGAGAGATGAAAATATGGTGTGGAATTATGGAATAAAGAGCAAACGTCGACCAGGAATTTCGTATCACGGTGTAATGGCCAGCGATTTCTATCAGATTCCGAACATAAGTTCTATTTAAATTGAACAGTAATAAGTGTGATAGAAGACGATAAAAAAATAAAACAAATACAAGGAAAATGAAGATCAAGAAAAAATAAAAATCGGAAGAAATAAAGTAAAGAAAGATGGACTAAAGGCAGATAACTGGAAAATAGCTTAGTATCTAATGTAAACATTAAGTCCTGGTTGATATTAGGTGCTACTCAAGTATGATTTTGCACGGAATACGAACAGTAAATTTAAACGGAGTGCCCAAGAGAATCCTCCCAAATAAAAAAGGAAAGCATAAAGCTAAAACAACGTGCATCCGTATAAACTTCTGCAAAGAAATTTGCTAGATTTGGACCGCCTCTCATTTCTTCCAGTTAAATTCCCTTTCACAGTTAGTCTACATCAAGGCTGGAATATTTGGCTGCGAAACAAATCCTCAATGAACTCCTGGTTTGTTTGTGAATGGAGACGACACAATCTGATAAGTCTCATAAGACCATGTGTGTCACATCATCCTATTAGTAAGCTATCAGAATTCAGAATGGCACGGCTAAATCGGGTAAAGTTCATGCGAATTACATTGGCATCATGCAAGCTAACAGCGGAAACCTAATATCCCCGTCCACAAGTTTGTTACCCAACATTTGTGCCTGACATTCACTCTTCAGCACGAGTACAACATCTACCAGAAGAAATATTCACACCGACCACCTTCCATTGATGTCTTGAGTTTGGATTCTTGTTATGGAAGGTTCTCGCTCGCCGTTGATATGAGAACTTCATGGCGTGATAACCAATCTCAAACAGTGTGAACATTTTTGTGTGCTATGACAATTTTTAGAGTAAAAACAATACTGACTCAAGCGATGCGTTGCAGCACATGTGTCATCGAGAGTTGGACAGTGAAAACCCATCACAGGTAACAATCGCTCCACGGCTAATCATTGTCTCGTGTCGACTTGATCCTGTGACAGAGATCACAAAGCTCGATAGCAACATATCAGATTTGAAAAAATGACATAGGTTTGATGACTAATATCATCCTGGAATTTCATTGATGAGTATAGTTAACTTCTTTAACTGTTTGCTACTTCATCGTAAACTAACGGAAATAACAACGTGAAGTTGGATCTGATATCCTTCCCGAGCAAACGCGAAACCTGTGAAAAAGTGCATCACCATTAAAACAAAGCAGATCATAGATAAATACCTCGCACCTACCTCAAGTTTCAAATGTGAGTGAGTAACGGCATGTAAATAGAGCAAAGCATCCGTGGACGATCGGTGCGTCATTAAGCTGATCCTGCCTGCCAGAGCTGAGATTCCCAATAAACAATCATCTACGACGCCCAAGCTTCGTTATGAAATAGTAAACAACGTGAAAGTAGGGTACAAAAATCTCCTTAGCCTGACACACTGATCTTGATTTTCTCTCCACAGCAGACGTAGTTTGGCTGCTGCTCCAAATTCATGGCGCGACAGCATCGGAGCGATCTGCGCGCTGATTGGTCGGTTTACGCGAGGAACAGGAAATACGCTATGGCAGTAAAACATGGACCAAAATGACAAAATAATTGAACGGACACGCGGTGAATTTTGCCACTCATCGCAGCTTGACGTTGGCGCATGAGCCAAATCATGTAAAAGGCGCTATCATATCTTACTCACTAGGTCACAGATCCTCCTAATTTTGATCTGGTAGGAAAGTGGTGTCGCATCGCCTTAGTGGTTTACGATGATGGGAAATACTGCTAACACTTGCCACAGTCTATTTTATGCGCCATTACAAGTAGATTTTAAAATATGATAGAGGAAAGATAATGTGCAGGAAAAATCCACATGGGGTGAATAGTTACAAATATTGTGATATAGGTTCATTAAGGTAGCAAAGTTTATGTCACTACCTTACTGCCACTACTCGAACTATTTAAGAGTATAAGCAATGAAAGCATCTTTAAAAATAAAATGTTTCCTTCAAAATTTCTTAAATCTTTCTGATTATGGTTCAGTGGACTGTCCCGGTATTGAACTCGGGGAAATGGTTCTTGCCGCTATCTGCTCTCTAGCACAGCTTATGGTGTTTTCCAATTTTCTAGGGTTGACACCCACCCCTCTACATCCCTCAGGCCTTCATACCTCGCTGTGACTGCCCTTCCTTTAAAAAGATGAAAATTATACCAAAAATAGTTTGTTCCATTTCGAATCTGCTCCTGATGCTATGTTATTTCAACATGATGATCATTAAAGAACGTGACATTGATTAAGACTCTGTTTAAATGAGAACGGACCCAATGGATACTCTTTGTTCCATTTTCATCTGGAAACGGAGTCGTTTACATTTTGATACGTTGTGTTGCAGCTAGACTGAGTGGATCCGTTTCCGTTTCAAGCTGCTGTAAACACTGGGGACAGAACCAATTGGTTACAATATGAAAAAGAAGATTTTAAAAATAAATGGGAGTCCATTAGCATTTGTGATTGATTGGCGTGAGTTTAATGCATTGTTTGCATAGTATAATGTTGTGAGAACAATTGAACAAGTTTGTAGATCGAATGCATTGCTGAAGGCAAATGTGACGTCACAATTATGAAAATGTTTGAATAATGGGAAAAATACTCAATTTTCATCTTCCCTTACTAGTAAGAACGTCAATGGCCAAAGTTTAGATTTTTGCCTTTTCCCAACACCGAGATATCAGCTTTCAAAATGTTAAATCTCTCTAACGAAACCTTATTATTTGATAATGGATCCTAACTTAAGGATCACAAGGAATATCAACAGAGTTCTGAGTAGAACTTTTTCTGATTCAAATGGCTCTCTGTTAAACCCTATATAGACTAAAAGTCTGGTATTTTGAGAAACAACCTATTCCAAAGTTGCCTTTAGATATTTAGAGTCAAGTAGTCCTATTTCCAAATCTTTTGATTTTTGACGTCTTCACTTTCCCTCCGCATCTCACAGCATCAAGCAGAGTCAGTCGTGAATCAATGCCAGATTGTCCTGAAAGTCATGTAGTTACTCATAGTAACGTCTGAGACACTTCCAAATCATTAGATACTGTGTTTTAATGGAAGCATGTTGATAGAATGATTAAGGAATGCTCGGTCTACACGTGATTAGGGAAATGAGGCCAAACTAAACTAAGAAGGCGTGAGAATCCATCGATACTAATGCGCACGCTCACATCCCGAGGATCCGTTCCCGTGTTGACAAAAGAGGAACGGAGTTGGCACGGAAACGCTGTCGTACAAACGCTCTGCAAATATATGCCATCGTATCCACTTGGGAACGGAGCTGAACAGCGTCTGAATATCGTAGCAACACTGTGTTTTCCATTTAAAGTTTCAATTTTTGCTCCAGTCTAGATTTCGCATCCTCGCAACGTCTTCATCGTACCGTATTGCAACTGAAAACCTTGTACAAGAATTAGTGAAAGCAACAATAACAGAAAGCCTAGCAAAATTCCGTTGTTTCTGCAAGAAATTCTATGGATTAATATAGGGGAAAGGATCGTAAAAGGGAGTGCTTCAATTTTTTAGCCATTTTGCACGCTTAAAATTTTCTTGCATACGCCTGATCGACAAAAATGCTATATTCACGTGCTTTCGAAATCGGGCATTTTGGAGACAATAAAACTGCACGAAATAGCGAATTCATTTTGTACTAAAAAGCTTTTTTCGTCTGACACTCCTCAGAGTACAATTC
>JAAAKL020005732.1:0-18907 GCA_010016065.2 Carybdea cf. marsupialis auct. non (Linnaeus, 1758)
GGGTTTTATCATGTCGAGGTTAAGTATGTCGGAGTATGATGTTGATTATGACCAAACCATACATTTGATAGATTTATGTATTCCTGAACAATACCCTACTCTGCCAAATTTATCACTTCTTGCTATTATGACGAAGCAGCAGAAGCATAGTTCATAATTACTCCCAATGCCTCGTATTGAAACCCTCGGAGTAGAACGAATTCCCGAGCTACATGAGCACTACTTTCAGCCTTAACACCCAGAGATCAATTGTAATCAAACTCTAATTTCTTGGTGAATATTTAGGGTTCCTCTGAAGCTCTTCGTCGAAATTCGTGCATAGTCTTCAAAAAGTGAGAGAAAACAAAGGCCAATTCCCATACACAAGACTCTCTTTCATAAGCATATAGTCCATTGAAAGCTAAAATGAATTTCTTCCCCACTTAAATATTCTTTAAAAGCACACAATGCCACCCACTTGTCTAGAAATCTGGCATTTGACGGCAGAAATCAGATCTTACGATTTCACAATTTTGCTGAAAAGTGCTGATGTGATGAAAACTCTCAGTTGGCACTTTGTTGCCCGATCTGGCTACACTTCCCTGTGATCGGTTAACTTTCATCAAAATGCCAGTCTACTATATAGGGTTTACCAAGGTTGGGAAACCTGTCTTGGGGGCGTCATCCCCTAGCAATGCACCTCTCTATACAGGTGTCCGGGGGACGACAATACTACCACGGCAGTCGAATCGATCTTACGAAAGTTCAAGCTTGGACAAATCTAGCTTTTTTCCACATTCCAAACAATACACTAGCAACTGCAAGATTTACGATTATCGTCATTTTGGCATCGTTCATCAACTGCAAATACTTACTGATAGCCGGATAACAGCTAGACTTATCTGTTATTACTTCTACAATAAACAATAGAGGGTTTTGCACATGAAACGTTCATACGAATCAACGTCTATTATCATGTTGGCTCAGAAAACCTGCTCTTTGACTATGTTCTGTTATTTCACCGATAAAGAACTAACTCCTTCAACAATGAGACAGTGACGCTATTTGTTACAAAATCACGATCCCATTACTAAGACATTCACAGAACGTCTTTGTTAACTTTGGTGGTCTCTTTGAGACAGCAAAGTTAGAGCTCCTTATCCCTTAAGGATCCTGTCAATACAGATATTAAGTCACAGATATTTAAAACGCTGTCAGGTGCGGAAATGGTTACTAGTAGTAGGAAAATAAAGGCCATCCGTCCTATATGATGACAGCAATTGTTCGCCCCATTTAATAGTTTGTTTTCAGGTGGTAGATCCAAGGTTTGTGAGGATCTGACACTCTTTCATCTAACGAGACCAATGAAATGAACAGTTACACGGTGACACGGACAAGAGGTTCTTAACAAAATTCTATTTTATAACTTTGGTTTCTGAAAGGAATTCTTTCGGGCTTGTTATTTGTAAATTCTACTGATTAACAATGACACTGTTACTATACACTGCGACACTCCCTTTTCTTGTTAACCATTCTGTGTCGCAGAGGTTCTTGTTTCGTCACGTGGCACACTTATTTTAAGAACATTTTTTGCCATTCCCAAGTATAACATCGTATAAAATCCGAATAGTCACAAAGGGGGTAACTGTCCTCACTTTTGTGGCGACCGCGATCCTGCAGTGAAAACCCAACTCCTTTACCGAGATCAAAAAGTGAAGGAGCAAGTAGTAGAGATGTTAACAGCCTTGATTATCTACCTGAACAGAACGAAGACGTTTTTAGTACAGGACGTGTATATTTACCAAGATAGTTTGGCAAGTCTTAATACAGTTATGAATCTATTTAATGTCCAGAAGCATCATCAAGTTACCTGATGCTTGTGCTTTTTCCAAATCAAGTGTCTCATTTGCACGGATCTCCATCTCTCGTCGAGTGAACTGGTGATGTTGAAACGAAACAGTCATCTCAAACAATGTCTACCTGAGTCTATTTATAGCTTCAAGTTCTAAAGAAGGACATTTCTATAAGTTAATTTTGAATTCTGATAAGGTGTTTTAAATCGCAGAGGCTTCCTCGTTATATTTGAACGCATCACCAAAGAGAATGTGCTTCTTATGCACTATCCAGGTTTTGTTTTTTGTTTGTCTAGTAAATTAAGGACCATGAAATACTCGGAAAATGTCGTCAATACTAGAAAGCATCGCGATGAGGTTCTTTTGGATATGCTAAGAGTCTAGCTATTGCACTCCACAGAAAATTTCCCCTGCCGACACCAATGACCTTAAAAGTACAGCAAGATTCAACTGTAGGCCCCTATTTATAGACAAATTCGTGTTTATCCAAAAGACATCAGATCCAGTCTATATCATAGTGCCTACTCAATTTTTCCCGACGTTTCTTTCTCTATTATCTAGCACTACATCTTTCTAAGAAACAATAATTGCATATTATATTTGCATAAAATATAAAACGTCAAAGCTTAAAACTTAGTTTCCTCTGTATTAAGAAATACAGACTTTTAAAGATTTTTTTCCATGAGCAAGAAGTACTAAGCTTCATTCTAATCGATTTAACGTACATACTATTCATCATCATCATATTACGACATACTATTAAGCGGCGTAATTCAACGCGGCCACCTGAAATGCATTTTTTTACTTGATCGAAAACTGGAACTTCCGTCTAATTATCAGCTTTAATTTAACCCTTTTGTTCAGACCATTATATTTTTGTTAACATCAATGTATAAGTAGACAATTCTAGTAATTGACAAATAAGTTACTCAGTGACATGCTATGTGTTGATCGGTGTGTTGCAACTTGCTCAACAAATCATCCTGTTCTCCAATGTTGAATTATGTTGTTTTATGAATTAAGCAATTTATCAAGACACTGGCCACATGAAAGGGGTGTCCAGGTCTGGTATTATTTGATTTCTAGACCTCTCCGCTTAGCAGAAGGTGACATGCAAGTGCCCAAAATGCTGGTTTTCAAATTGAACAATATTTTGGAACGGTGGTTGGGGAAACCTTCATATTTCGTAGTCCAAAGTTGAAGTGGGGACAGTATATTGTAGTGCTGCACTAGCCGCCATGTTTATTTGATTGGGCTACACCAAGTATGCAAGTTATTCTGTCACGCTGTGTCAGGGATTGTGTGCAATTTACGATGTTATGAAGTCCTGATCAAAAGTGTATTTTTCTCGCGTCATTTTTATTGCTTTCTACGAAGAGCATTATACATTTGTTTTGGCCTTGAGTAGTAGTATATCCATCACTATCGCGAATTGAGATTGTGCACAGCACTGGAAGAGAGAAGAAAGTGAACGAAAGAAGAAAGGAACTTTTATGACACACATACACGTGTCCTTGTTGTATTCCCTTGATCAAATCAATTTTTTCTCTAGAGATTCAGGTGAGTTTGGCCATACATTGAATAGGTTTGTATAGCTCCTAAACAGACAAAGCAAGAAAAAAAATATGAACTATAACTATGCATTGCATTCAGTTAATCTCCAGTTTGGGTTCATTTACGTAAAGGTTTGCATAAAAACTACTTGTGACACGCCTCGCATTGTAACCTATATGATTAGTAACTTAACGTCATGATCCAGGGTCTTACCTACTCCCCCCCTCTAAAAACATTCCTTGATACTCCACTGTTCTTAAGCAATCGTGAGCCATTGGAATGTGTACTAAAGCTGCTGTAAATTGAGGGGTCGTGACTTATCAAGTGTTCTCATTCTACTCCATCTTCCTTTGGCATTGACTACTGAAACACTTTAGTCAGTTGCGCGAATTATACAGCTTGCTCTCATTTCACATTTTGATATGTAGAAATGAAGTTTAAGCATTTTCTTCATTTCGAAAGCCATGACATATTTTTGAAGCTTATTCAAAGCCTTAGCAAATAATGAATGTCTTTAGAAGATGCAAGCGACTCAGGCTACGTTTTGAACACATAGAGTTTCGTTTTATTTATCACTTGACAGAGCTAGCTAATATTGTACAATGCCGACAGTTAGACTCTAACAGTCACATAGCTATAACAATATGAGCGAAATAGAGCTGATGTCTTAACGTTGATATGGAAAACCTAATTTGAAAGTCGAATATTACCACTCTCTCTTGTAAAGTTATGTTGCTTTCTCCGTGCAGAAAGTCCAGAACGTTTGAGAAACCTAGCCTTCGCATCTACTATGAAACGTTTAAAACCTGTTAACCAAATGCTCTGTGTTATCCATACGCGCTGCTATGGATGTTAGGCATGGCTAAAGGATCTGTAAGCTTGATTTGCACATCACATAGCAAGGCTTTTGACTAGTGAGAAAATAATTTGATGGCCTGCCGGATTTGTATTTACAACACACTCTGACCTATCATGTTTGTATCTCAAGTGTCGAACAGTGTTATGCTATGTCTTGCTCAATGCACTGTCAAAAGTATATGGAGGTGGTTAAAGAACGTGGATTGCTCAGTCGCTTTCACTGTGCTTCACTAGAACGATATTAGACCAAAATTGCGAGGAGAATGGGTCCATCAAATCAAAAGACAATTCCCACGCGCCATATCCTCAAATGTTGCAGGATTGTGCGCATTTGGCCTTCAAAAGGTCGATCAAAGAACATAGGTTTAAGTTCTCCGTAGGTCAACAATATTTCCTCTCTACTCGTTAAGCAACTTCATCTAGTGTTTACTTAGGCAGAAACGTCAAATGTCACAGACTAGAGCAGAAAATATTTTGAAGAATTTCTCATTGATTGCTTCTGCTCAGGCCCGTAGCTAGGACGAATTCAGCACGGGGCAAGACGTTTTTAAAAGGGGGGGGGGACATAAAAATTGCCATGTGAAGCTCTATGTATGAAGTCGTGTAAGTTTTCTGCATGTATGGGGCAAGTGTTATTGTGCGGAGAGCTTGATTGATGGACTATGTAACTGCAATATTGTGCAGAGAATGAGTCTTTTAAATATCACATATGGAGATAATTTCTCTTTAAAACGAAATTGAAAGTGAACATACTTACATAACAGATCCTTTCCCCAACAGTATTCGGCAATGCCAGAAAACAACTGTGATGTCTTGTTGATAGCAAATGTTTTGTTTTGTGACAATTTTTCGACTCCGCGGAATCTATGAAATGCCATACCTTGCATACAAATAAATGAAATAAACTTTGACTGTTTGTAGTATGTTTACCAAGTGATTCATTTATATTTTAATCCTCAAATGTAAAAACATATCTACAGTATCTAATTAAAATGTAATAGTATTAAAAATTTAGTTTTATATTCCTTGGTTTCTTAGGTTAGGAACCACCATCAAGTAATGTTTTGATGAGAGATTTAAAACTTTGAAGGCTGATATTTCGGTGTTGGGAAAAGTCAATACTTTCCATTTTGGCCGTTGACGTTCTTACTAATAGGGCAACATGAAAATTGAACATTTTTCCATAATTCAAACATTTTCAAAACTGTGACGTCACAATTTCCCTCCACATTGAAACCACTGAATCATGATTAAAAGATTTACTTTGACCACTTGAAACCTTCGTTCCATGTTGTCACCATTATTTAGTGGCCATAGAAAGCCTCCTGGAACGTCGGGGCTCCAAAATAAATTGGGATTGAGAGGGTGTTGTGAAAGAAATCAAATCTCAGAAAACTACATATGGTGGACGAAATGATACGCAAAATTATTGGTTATGATATAGAAATTGACGGATATTGTGATAGAACGTGGGGAAAATGATATAAATGATTTGAAATAGAACCCAGTAATGTCATCGGCACGATGTTGTATTACATCGTTAGGGTTTAATGACTGGGAGTCTTTTTTCGTGTGTTTCTTAATGGTACCCATTATGCTGGTAAGATAGTTTAGAGTTAAAGACATTGTTTTGACCAAACCCTATCAAGATGAACATTCTTAACCAACCGAGAAATTAATGTTGACGGTAAGGATTATTACTAGTGTTGTCCCATTTACACTCGACTTTCTTTCAATAAGGTTATTATTCTATTTTATTTATTAAGTCTTTATCCTCATAGATAAATCGATCGACACATGCCCTAACTGAGATGAAAACATGTGACAGCTAGTTCTTTTCAATTAAATAGTAATTGAACTCACTGAACAAACAACATTGATTACAAGCACCTATTAACCTAAACAAGTGAAAAATGGTTTAGATTTTCATTGTAGAAAAGTGTCTAGTACGTACTCACTCTGTCCTCATTTTGTTCTTTTGAAAGACTTCCCTACTTTTCTTTATTACTCTGTCTGGACCACCTTGATTCTAAGCAGTGTAACATCGCTGTCAAGCCAAGCTCCTACTTTGTAAAACTATCTATTGTATAGAAGAAAGAGAATGGATCTTTCTTGCTGCTATCCACTGGTCTTTATTGACAAAGCCTCTTTGATCGGTGAATTTGCAATTGACTTCAGTCTCAGCATCTTTTTCAACACGAAACTGTTTTAGCTTTTACAAAATAAGAGCAGGTTAATTCTGCTGAATGTCAGGATCCAGGGCGAGCTGTATTAGTGATTGTATTGAAACATGTTGTTTTCGTCCCAAGACGTACACTCTGTAGAATACAGAAAATACATCTCAACAAAGTGCGGAAGAGTTTAATATCAGGATGGGTGATACTAACAGCTATGTATGTTGTGGAATGATTGTACATAATCATCTTTGTGAATTACTCTTAACCATAAAATGGGATTGCTGCAGACATATGAGGCAGAGTCATTTAAAAATCGAATGATTACAGTCGATTAACACTGATCTTCTAAGCATTAAGCTACTCCTAGCATAGCTGATATAGGAACGAGGCTTACAAAATGTGATAAACCAAGCTTGCTGGAAGTTGTTTAGATAACAGGCACATGTGTATTGAATTTTTGACACTAGGGTTTGAACCCATTCTTGGCGTGCTACTCTATACAAACTGAGCTATGGTAGCCCCGATAATGAACTACTCTATTTTTCTAGTGTCCAAATTAGCTCCAATATCTTCATGATTCTGTTATAAGGGACATTTTAGCCATCCTTGAGGTTTACCGGTAGAGGACTTATTTTCTATTTACATTGTCCTTCGTCTCTTAATGCCTTACTAGTTACAAAAAATTTCATGATGCACGATATCTTCTGCTTAGGGTAGAACTTCAGTCCATCCAAATCACAAATTATATGTCTTGTTGCTTAACAACTTGAATACTTTGTAATCTGAGAGAAGATGTATCTGAAACATGCGTACTGTGTAACATTTGAGGACATTCGATGATAATGCGAAAATTAAACAAGCACTTACCACTGTGAAGGTTAATTGGGATTCTTTCCTAGTAGGTCTAAGTCCGTGAGTTTAAGCTTAAGCTGGAGGACTGGGACTAGTTAGGAAGTATCCTTAATGATCCAGCAGCAGTAGCTACAAGGCGCTTATGTGACTTTGAACGTCGAACAAACAAACACTAATTAAGCACTTGGTGCAGTGGACGAGTCTAATGTCGGTGGTACAGCAGGAAGATTATTCCATTATTTGAATCTCATAGATGTCATGGTATAAAAATATTTTCCCAAGTTTACTCTAATTCTATAAAGATATAGTGCGATAATTACTCCTACGTTATTAATGTTTTAGAGAGAAGTAGTAGTTAATGATAAATAACTAGTTGTGCTTTATACCTTTCGTTTCTTACCAAAAATAACGTCGGCGCAGTCGCAACAATAGCCGCTTAATCAGTGCAAACCTCTACCTAACTATTGTCGTTACATACAACAAACTTCCAAGTTATACATATTACGTCATCCTCCAGATCTTCTTACTACCTCTAATGTAATAAACTATTTTAATCACCTCCCGACTTTGAAGTGATGCAGAAAGATCACATTGTCTACTACTGGGACAGGAATTAATTTCTTAACTCATGGGGTGGGCGCTGGTCATAAATAATACACCGCAAAAATTGATCATTGGCAATTCCTCTTTAAAGAAGTCATTATCATCTAATATTTTTTATTAAAGATGTACTGATGAATATCAAGATTAGCTGGCTTTCTTCGACATTGTTATGTTTATATCAAAGTCTTCTTGAACTTAATAAATGATATAATTCAACACTCTGCAAACTGGGTTATTTTGAGATTCATTGGACTGTACCAGGGAGGGGTCAAGCAGACATGCGTCCACATCAGTGCCAACAACTCTAGAAATTTCTCCGTTATGTATATAACCTGGTGTGATAGTTCAATCCACTTATCTCAAAAAGCGTCTCAAAGTCAGGTCAGTCTTTGAGCGCCATTTTTGAGTCCCCATCGATCAAGGAAAGCTTAACAACCAATCTGACGTAACGTAACGGACCTTCCCGCATTATTCTAACTTCTGGGGATTAGTATTCGTGACCACTCTACAAGCTACGGAACAGTAAGATCACTTTAGGCGAGGCTGTTGCACCGTAAACAGAAGTTTACAAGCGGCTAAAAAACGTTCAAAAATTTATTGTTGGAATAACATTAACTATCAGAACTTAAAACAAGCAAACAAAATAAGCCACTTCAGGCAGTTACAGGTGATGGTAAACACAGTTCTAACGTCGGTAAATACCAAGATGTTTTAATTATTTTAAAATATCAAACCAACAGTAATCTTTTTGACAGTTCGTCTACATTGCAGTCGCAAGTTAGGATATGATTTCCTTTGGTCTAACGGTATTTCGTTTTCAAAATCACACATGTACTTATCATGGATGTAATCTCTGATGCCCTAAGATTTCAGCTTGGCCCCAGTACTCTTCCGGAAAGACCTACAGAGTTTAGGTGCAACAAGAGTTGCTGTTTGACTCAACTGTTTCTGGGAAATGTCCTCTACTACTGAAATACAACACCGTGATACAGTCAGTTTTTCCAGGCTAGAGGTCTTCTGAACTGACCTTAAACTAGACCACATGCTATTTATAGATAAATACGACATTAGAAATGTCTCACAGTTTACAGCCACAAGAAAATAGTAAAGATGATTTTCTGAGACGTGAGTTGAAAGAGTCCACATCTGAAATTCCAGCTTCCTAGTATTCCAACTGATAAACATAAGGCAGGTTAACAGCAGTGTCATATCCAAATATACTGCCTTATTGAACTTTTTGTTGGCCATAAGTAGAGAACATGCTTGAGGGCAAATCATGTAATTTGACTGGCTGTTATCTCACTCCACGGTTAATGTAACCCGTTTTGGTGCCTTACAGAAAGGTCCAGGATGACAAATTTAAATCGTTTCTGCCAATTTGTCATATACATGCGTCTGGTCTCCCTTAGCCATAAGCTAGTAATCCTTTCTCTCTCTTCTCCTCCTTTTTCGTTCCATTATTACTACTCGAAAATTGTCTGTTTATCAGCTTCAATGTCTTGACAATATCATACTTCAGTAGATATTATTATAATCTTCATATTCTTTTTCTCCAGATTTTTTAAATTCGTAGAGTAAATATTGTGAAAATTAGTGCAAAACATATTTGTACTACTAGGAAACTCTAACATTGAAAATTACTTGCTTGACAATCCATACCGTGCTAAAAAGTATATGTGCCATTGCTGTTGTGTTATAACCTTAGCTAGGTTTTCTTTTCATTCAGTGCCGTAACCACTGGGGGGGGGGGCTGGGGGCTCTCCCAATAATTTCCAAGGTGATCGAAGAATTTAAAAGTTTTTAAGATTTTATGTCCATGCCTAGCCAAGTCCTGGAAACATTGAAATCATTAGGGTGAAAATCGATTTAGCCCTCCCAATAAATGTTTGGTGGTGCTGACATTGCATTTGATTACTTCTGGAACCAGTTCTTATTTAAGCAAGAAAACCAAGAACCCATTGTTCTTTCATTGAGCCTTGAAGAGTTGATTAACGTAGCCCTAGTAAATCGCGGTTTAAGCAGAATGTCAGTGTCTACTGTGAACTCTAATGGGTAGATCCAAAACACAGCTGGCAATAAAATACCTTATTCTGTCCCTTCTAAATTTAACTTTGAAAACCGAAAAATATGTAGCTAAAAGATCAATAGCGGTAGGCAATTAAGCGATAAGCTACTGTGGTCAAATTTGAGAAATATCAGCTGTAACTCTCTACTTGTAACTGCTTGCAAAAAATAATATCTTTGTGTGATAACAGAACTTGCAAGGAGACATGCTATCTACTTTTCCGGGTTACTCCACGTGTCAAACCTTGAGTCCATTTTTACTGGCTTATAGTAAAACGACCAAGAGGAAGCTTCTTTCTTTTGTAATACTAAACCAACTGTATACAATGTGTTACTCTACCAACAGACTCCTTTTTGGTTCTTAATTAGAATTGCAAAGGGTTCAAAGCCTCTTAAATCAAGTTTCTACCATTTGTATAGACCGCAAGGCGTAACTATCTTACTTTCTATTTTTGGAAATATTTGAAGAAATCCCTTTAACCTAATCGACTGCTGTCTTTGCAATTGTTAGACTGAAAAATTTTGAATTTATTTTCGTTATATGAGAAGGAAGCACCAATAGAAGACCTTATGCCCCCCTTACATAAGGTTAACTCTTCAAGCTATTGGGATCTTTGTGAGCTTCTTCTAGAGTCGTTCATAAGAGAAAGACGTCAAAAAGAAAGGGTACATTTATTTAATATTTGAAGAAGAGAGCTCTGTAGTCTAGTTACACTTTATACGTACATCCTTCTTTCATACGTAAAAAAGAATTGATGATCAGCGTTAGTTGACATTAAATTTATTTTGACCAGGAATTGACTAAAAGAAACTCGTCAAATAGAAGGGGAACTTGATTGATGCTTTTGATAGGTACGGGGGAGGAAGAACATCTTGAAGTGATGTTTCAAGAAGGAGAGAATTGGAGTTTCTTATTCAAAGCAATACAGTACATGACATTAATACGATAATTTTTAAATGAGGTAACCTTTGGTGGTTCATACACACCCATGCCGAAATGTAACCAAAGGTTTAGTTGTCGAGCACTGAAAACAAAGCTTGTGTATTTCAATTGTTTGTATGCAGCAAAACTTGAAAGGATGCCGACGCTCGTGCTCACCCTGCTTTGGCTCTACGCGTTGGCAAAGGGGAGAATGTGTCTAGTAAGGTTAGAAATCACTGACAATAAATTCTAAAATAACACGCCAAAGAGAAAAATTTGTGTACTCTAATCTACCCCAGCTCAGTTCTTTCCAAATGCAGTGGTAAACCTGATCAAGTTGAAAAAGAAACGAAACGTTGTAGGAACCAAAGTTATTCCTCTTTGGGGCATTATTTCAGAATCAAAAGGGGGAATTAGATGTTACATGGACAGCTAGAATCACAAACAGACACCTGTATGAAAAGCTAAAACAATTTTAAAAGTATCACAAAACAGAGAATTAGTTTTTTTGATCATTCTTGGAGAGCTAGAGAGGAACGTGGTTGTGTTACTCTTCGTTAGGGAGCTAATGCACGTTGGCTTTGGCAGAACAGGCAGGCATTACATTGATTAACTACGCGATTGTGTAAAAGTGCAGCCTACTAAGCAGGCAAATATGATAACAGAGACATTTGAATAGTAAGATAGAGTCCTGAGTGTCCGTGCAAAGAGATAGCACCCTAAAAGCAGTGGAACCTAATGCACCCAAATGTTACAGCCAAACTCATACAAGATGAATATTTTCACGAATCAATCATCATTTTACGTCCACAGTTGAACAATTATGTGACAGCACTGATTATCAAGGAACTTTTGGACAAATTTACGGTCAGGTATCTCCCTTATACTGAGACTTACCTTTTGACTCATGTTGGCAGCTTTGTTGTCTACTACGCTACTATGAAAGTCATAATTGTATATATAGTGGCAGTATACCCGACTAATTCCTTAACTCTACGTAGAATGCTTAGCAGCACCTCTAAATTATGTATTGAAAATGTGCAGTGAGAACAAAGATTCCCTTTAGTTTTAACATTTCAGCGTGTGGTTGTAACTCGAATAGTAAATATTGCGTGATGATTCAATGATCTAAGGCCACTTGCCATCTTTCTATTCCTTTCAAAATCTACAAGATTCTAGTATTCATGAAGAGAACTGAAATAATTGAAGATGGAAAGTTAATGAGTGATAGAACATAGAGATTCAAAAGTCACCACTTAAGATTGTTCTCTCTAGCATCTATCTAGTATCTCTTCGGTGTACTCTCCAGACTGTAAAATGAAAGTAATGAAAATAAGCAAAGAAAATCTAATGGTTTTTGGAGAGCATTCTCAGGCATTCGTCATTATTGTATATAAGCCTTAGCGTACTAAAATGCACAAAATGGGGTTCTCTTGGGATTTCCACATTTAGATCACAAGCTACCTCGCATTGAAAAACTTCTAAAAAGGAGTCCAGCATAAGAAATACGCTGTTTGGAGTACCTCAAGGTTCTATCCTAGGCTAACTACTGTCTCGAACTTACAAAACTTCTGTGGAAACTAGTCATCAATATTGCACGATAATACCTTGCGCATACAAGTCATGACCTATAAATCGGACCAATTTCAAGGTTTTCTTAAATGCATGATGTACCAACTACCATACGTGGGCAGAATTTAACGATCTGGGTTCAGTCGATGATAAAGTAACGTGATGCAAATCTATACAGGACCCCACTTCCATACCGATTTTAAAACCAACACGAGAAGTCTAAGTCGTATCTTACCCAAGAAACTGCTTGACATCGTATTGACGGAGCAATATGCTTCAAATGACAGCGTGAGCGCATTACGCAAGTCATGTTACAGTACGGTACATTAACTCATAGGAAGATCAAACAGTTTCTCATATATCTAATTAGAAACGCCTTCAAGAAACTTAACTAATCTCAGGAATAACCTATTGCAATGTGGTTTACCATCCTTTGATCAAATTACAAACACAACTGTCTATAATCTTTCACATATGCAAATTTCACACATGGGGAAGTGACGTAGAAGTATAGGGTGGCTACCAATAGATTAACAAAGGGGCTGCAACCCTTTTAAAAGTATGAACCCTTGGGAATGTTCCTCAAGTTATCGAGGTTGGGGGAAGAAAATCTCAAAGAAGTTAGAAAAAAAAGTGAAAAACAAATGGAAACGAGTTCGGACCAAGACCTAACAGAAAAGTATTGATATTCCTACAAGCTTCAACGCTGAACATAACTCAAAAGAATAAATTAATTTTGCAATGTAAGCTGTAAATGTGCTCTCTCCCCAAGACATTGCTTACTCTGGCTGGGAAATGGGCTACATTTGATATCGAGTATGCCAACACAAAAAAATGCAAGCTGCAGGCTTTAAGTAACACTTACGATCAATTTCATATTCAATATTTATAGATTGCAAATTTTAACACATTTTTTTAAAAAGTAGGAAAATAAGGACATTATTTTCACTGGTTTTCCTTTTTCTTTCGTTTTAATCAATTTACATATTTATTACGTATTCGTACACTATTGACAGATAATTGGGATATTACCAAATATAATGCAAAGAACCAGACAGAGTCATTACTTGATATAGTAGATGATGTCCTACTAAGAGTCAATACATGCAAAGTAGGGCAAAAAACATGGGAAAAGCAAGTTGAAAAATGGCTGGGGGAAAATGCAAAGGCAATATCCTGGAGACGTTTAGAGTAACAATAGAAATAGAACTAGGGAGTGGCTAAAAATTATGGTTTGACGGTAGGTACCGGGACATTGATAAGTAGTAAAAAACAAGAGTAGAAATTGGCGACAAATAATAGTAAACATTAAACAAGAAATCAGGCTAAACAGAAAAGTAGCACTAAATTGTATAAAGAATTGTTGGTAACTTATATTTCGACTGGTCAAGCCAGTCTTCCTCAGACAAATAATAGGCCTATTATATTCTTCATCGGTAACAGTGTCGACTCGCCTCTTTGTGAAATGTGCGTAGATATCCCCCGAAGGGTTTTATGTATTGCAAGTGAGTGTGGTAAAATGGCAAAACAGGATACAAAACTGCAAGGGACAATGTTTATGGGTACTCACGGTAGTCACAGAGTAACTGAATGGTGTAACCATGCATCTTAAAGTGTGTTGGAAAACAAGAGATTAAAAATATCGATTGTAAAATAGAGTGTGATAAAATTATGAAGACTTAACTCTCATGTAGAACCATGATGGAGATTAAGATCATTGCTATCTTGGTACCTGATGATGTAAGAGGTCGTAAAAAAGAACTGGGAACGAGTGAAAAGGGAGCTGAAGAAGGTGAAAAAAAGGAAATTTTTTTTGCAGATGCATTATGAGCAACAATCTAAATGTTGTAGAAATATGATAGGAAAATTTGGATCGAAACGAGAAATTTGCAGAAAACTACTAGGGTGTTAAGACTGGTACTTAATTTAATATGTCATGAAGGAAACACTGTGAGACCTCTAACAGCTGGCAGATGGCGGCTCTAACAGCAAATTTCAATGCGATTTAGACTCGAGTGCACTTCGAGAAACATAGCTATCAAATATGATATTAGAGATGCCACAGGATGCCGTAATAAAGAAAGGAAATGATTGTGCTGAATACATATCAGTAATTCCACTCGCTTACATGCTGAATGTAAGTGAAATTATCAAATCTACATCACCTGTTATAGAAAATGCATACTGAAATATTAGAGGACCCTGATCTTGTAAATAAGGACTCTCAGGAATTTCTCTCTGAAACTAGAATGAAAAAAATTTCCGTGACTCATCTCGATAACTCAGTAGATTCATCTATATGGCAACATAGGGTAGGCTCCATGTTCAAATCCTGGTGAGTGACATGTCTCCATTTCATCTACAAGATCTAAAATCTATTAATTGAAATACCCTTACCTTATCTCTCTTTCCCTTGCAATAGGCTTCGGGCAGAATAATTTGCCGAATGACATGGTCAACCATGGTTAAGTGACGTGTTACAGAAGGCTTGTCTGTCAAATTGTAAAGAACGGAATGCCAGTGTCAACCGGTATATAATTGGGAGCAAATGTGACAACTAGAGAAAGCAAAACATGTCATCATCGGGGGGCATTCCAGCTCAATATGTACTTCTGCATACCAAGATAGTGTGGGTGCTCGGTTTAAACCCTAGCTCCGAGCTAGGGTTGAATTTTCTCTTGCATTTTTTAAACTTATCATAAAAAATCCCCCCTAGTCTTGAGCCTAAAATTAAAAAGGAAACATGTTGCACTCTTTCTAGTAGAATTGAATCCTACGATGATAATTCCTTGAAACTCATGTCTGAACGTGGATGTGAACGTGGACTCAGCTGAACCAACTTCAGCAACAGAAGAAGCCCGCCGATTCCATACTGAACCTCTGCACCCTAGAACTTAGAGCCATCATCCAAGTTTCACAGGCCTCCCTCTGTTCACAATGCCTATGCAACTTCTTTTCCCTTGGCTCCCCCAATCTTGTCTCCTAAGTAACAGTCAATTCCATCATCAACAACATTTTTATTAAGATATACTATCATCACAGATTGTTGAAAATTTTACTGATTACTCATTGATTTTGTTTAAGACTTTGTTTAAAATTCCTCTGCTTAGAACATTATACATTTCATTAACAGTTGTCGAAATTATATAATTCTGTTTTACTGCTTGACGAGATGTTTGTCATCCTCACTGCAACGAGGAAGCCAGTTTTTGAATTTCCCAGTAATATTCTTTGCCCGTGAAGAACAGAATCGTCACTCACGATATATATTAGAGACGTCATCAGCTTCAAAAGAGCGGTTTGAGGACGTTCCTGACGGGTTGGTTACTTGATCATTTGGATGAGCTTTAATACGTGGCACGACAAATTTATCGATATCCGGCACGGTGGTTGCTACTTTTGTCGTGAGCTTTAAACTTCTCGGTAGCATTTTTTTAAAATTGAAAACCCTGTTTCAAGGTATTTTCTCGACGGCTATCAGACATCCATGATACAGAGTTTCTTCGGACTGAAAATCACAGCGTAGACACGGGAACGTTAATATTATTACTCATTGAACGCAATAGTGCGACAATCTTTTTCACCGGTTTTCAACATCTGCCTGGCCATAAACAATGTATCTTTAGATTAGTAAGTTTATGCGGCACATTGGCTATATTAGTTGGTGAAACTTCCAAATCTTTTATTGAGGTTGCAGAAGATAGCAAATGCGTTACCGACTGACCGGAACTCGGAACGGTTGGATTTTTACATCTGCACTATGCCACAAGGTAGATTGGTCGGATCAATTGCTGTTTTGTTAAAAAGAACTGGGTAATCATTTTGGCAATCTTACTCTTTTTTAAATGTAGATACAATTTACTGATGGAAGTAATGAAATTGCACGATGTCTCTGTTAACTTTGTCTGAAAACGTGGTCTGATTGGACTAATTAACTTCCATTATTGCCACTGCACTACCTAGACAGGATGAGCTCAACTTTGGCCTCCTACAAAGCACCACACATGTGATACATCTCCTTGCAGATATGAATGTGAAGTTAAGGCCAGAATTGAAGAAAAGGACTTGAATTCAGTTTCACTCTAGTATCTTATGTGGCAATTTCAGTAGACTCACAATGGTGGTGTCACATGAAGCCGGGGAGGGAAGGGGCAGTCAGGTGCAGTGGTTACTGCAGTACATGGTGTGCATATCTGCAGTTTTAACAAAAGTTCTAATCAGGCAAGTGCACAACACGAAGGAAGATTTCTTAAGTTTGAGAGACTACAAAGTCGAACACGACTATCCTCTGCAAAATGAAACTAAAAAACGTAATTTTTCATGGTTATAGACCTATTTTATTCGCTTAATGCAGCTTAATGGTGTTGGCAAAACCTTTTCACCTCAAAGGTAGTAAAATAAATACTTTTTGTGGGCTTTTCCACTCCAATGAAGGCGGTTGACAAGACAATTTGTTGGTAAGTTGAGATAGCTCCCGTTAACCAAAGATTAGTTTACGCAATTGCTTGGGAGAAATAAAATGTGCTTTCTATTCCATGCACAAATAACATGGCGTCGCTAAATGAGAGGGATCTGGACAACATCCCTGTACTTTTATATATGAATGCTTTTACCAATGGTCTATCTAGGAAACCTTATACTTCAAAGTAATCTTAGTGGACGTTTGTGGTAGGACCTTACTTTCCAGGAAATCTTATCAATGAATGATCAAAAACAGTCACTAGTACTCAACCCTAATCCTACAATCATTGCATCCTTTGACCGGTAGAAAGTCTTGAATCATTCTCACCACAAGATGATCTTCTTTAGTGCTTTAGTAGAAACACATAGACGATGACTGTGTGAAAACCGCACTTGATCTAAAATGTTACCTACCGCAACATAACAAAGAGTGCGTTATAGAAACTGTTTCTTTCCGTCAAATGTATAATCAACATCAGGTAGCGAAACTATATCTAAATTTAAACATTTGGTTTTTCAAGTCAAAGCAGACATGCTAATTTTCAGGTTGTATGCGGATATTTTAAACAGGGATTAACGATTGTATTGCTTTAGTAAAGCGAGTGACATAACTTCTGTCTAAGTGAGCCTTCTTTAATCGTCGCTGAATTTTCTCGTCAAGTGATCAGAAAATGTTGCGATCAATTATAGTGGATTCATATTTGTACATTAGTTTTCCAAACACTTTTCACTACACACCGTTTGGAATGAAGTTCGTAACGTTAGAGGAATTTATAGCAAATTGAAAGCAATAAGGGAGAGCCACAACGAGTAAGACACCCTTTAAACAACACTTGACATTCTGACAAGGCTGAAGTTACAATTCTGCAACATTGTATAGATCTTGCATGGGACATGTCCGGGATAGTTGCTAGTTTGTTAGCAACTATAGACGTTGTTGTACAACAAGTGTTTTCAGAGCAGGGAGGTTAAGAAGCCCAAAAAGTCAAAGTGTTTTAGCCGATTTTGTTGCGAACAGTTACTATGCCACTTATGAAAGAAACACGTTTTACAATGTGCGAAAAATAATATTTTTTCATTCAAAATTAAATTTTTTCATTGTAAATGGCAAGTTAAGTACGTTAGACTGATCGCAAACGCTACTTTTCTGTCTTTTTCTGGCCAATGTTACCCTCAAACTTAACCTGTGACCATGACTTCTATACAATATTCATGCAAGCAACTTATAAGGATAGCTTAAGCTCTGTTGCTATCATATTTATTGGTAAATAGCAAGTGAAAAGACGTTTGACAGGAAGATTTATGATTTATATATGACTGTATATCAAAACAGTCACATCTAAAGCATGTATATATTCAACTCTATACATACTTGGGTTTTTTTTAGATGACCAGAATTTGGGAAGGGTAGTAGGCCCGCCGTTATATTGATGATGATAAGGCAGTAAATTATTGTCAGTTCGGTAAGAAATCTGGTTGATTTTTTTATCCAATTTTATATATAGAAAAATAAATAAATTCTTGGAGTTGGAAGTGATAATGCTATAGCGCAGCTGGACGTTGATAAATACTTCAGAGATGTTCAACAACCATTGTTAGAATAATGTTGACTGTCAAAACTTTTAAAAGCTTGTTTTTTCGTCTATAAAAGATAAAAAACATAGAAATGAGTGCAAAGAGTAATTTTAAATGAGATTTTGCAGTATTTGTGGAGACAATACAGGTTTATTCTAGCTCTTTTTGTCTCTTAGCAGTTTAAATTGCAAGTCAATGATTCTTCTTAAGAGTTTCCATGACGTCATCGTTAGCAAACTTTTAAAGGAGCCCCATTTAAAGCCTGGAAGTTTAACTCCAACTTTAAATTAGAGATGAGGCATGGGAACCACTGTTTTGCTCTATGTTCGCAATTTAAGAACGAGTTGCGTGCTTTATTACTATCAAGAGATCTCACCGGCTACTTTATTCTGCAGTTAATTTTAGGTATTTTGATACAAATGTTGGAAAAATATAAT
>JAAAKL020005733.1:0-18905 GCA_010016065.2 Carybdea cf. marsupialis auct. non (Linnaeus, 1758)
GAAGTACTTGGGTTGCTGGCCCGGTTCGAACCCAGGATCAATGGTAAAGTCTTCTCTTTCGGAGTGGGAGATCCTGGGTTCGAACCGGGCCAGCAACCCAAGCACTTCATGTTTAATGAAATCTATCTAGGTATGTATATATACATAATAACTGTGGACATATACCATTTGGTATAGAAATGCTCACTACAAGGCTGTTGAGCAATATCAAAAGTGTCTAATTGTTCCATTGAGGTGATCCTGAAATTGCAATTGAAAATGATATTGTTTTTCTCTCACCCTATTTCTATTCATGTCCACACGTGGGTAAATATATGTAGAGATATGTGCCCTTTGCTATACAATGGATAGGCCTCATGGCAGAAATGTACGCATTACAGAAAAGTGAGCAAAATAATAATCGGTAGTAAGAGTTGCCTACTGAATGGACGTTATGAACTAGCCTTAATATGCAAGCATAGGAATCCTTTGCTGCAAATAAATACAACGAAAATTTTCACGACTTTGTAACTATATGATAAGGCAAGTCATAAACAGCACTGTTTTTGAAGAAATTCTATACGATATGATTGTATAAAAGAGTAGAGTAGCTTATCGCAAATTAACTGTATAGACAGTTCTTTGTGATAGGTATCACGACATTGAGAACAAGATGTCAGTGCAAAAAATACTAGTCTTGCAATGGTTCACCAGCTAACAACGGTCACCACACTACTAACTGTGAATACGGCATCAATTTACAGGTCAACACTTTGAGTCTCTCAATTCTCTGCGTAGATCCACTCACATATCTAGGCAATCTTACTTTTTGCAGTAGCTCTCTCAATTCTCTTCGTAGATCCACTCACATAACTAGGCAATCCTACTTTTTGCAGTAGCTCTCTCCTAATTCTCTTCGTAGATCCACTCACATAACTAGGCAATCCTACTTTTTGCAGTAGCTCTCTCAATTCTCTTCGTAGATCCACTCACATAACTAGGCAATCCTACCTTTTGCAGTAGCTCTCTCAATTCTCTTCGTAGATCAACTCACATAACTAGGCAATCTTACTTTTTGCAGTAGCTCTCTCAATTCTCTTCGTAGATTCACTCACATAACTAGGCAATCTTACTTTTTGCAGTAGCTCTCTCAATTCTCTGAGTAGATCCACTCAGCTAAAAAGGCAATGCTACTTTCTGCCGTAACAGGCAGCAACAGTTTAGAACGGTAAATGTTGCTTTCTGCTGTAGAAGACCCCATCAGTATCAGGGAGACAGCATGATGTAAAGGAAAATCCATATTTCTCCCCCAAAGACACCATCCGTTAGATCGAAAATCACACTGTTGAATGTGAATCCCACATAAATTTACAGGGCAATCACATTTTCCTCTGTACAGATCCAATCTTTCAACAGGACGACCCTACTTTTTAGTGGGAAAGACCCTATCAGTTAATAGGATAACCCCACTTTTCTTTGTAAGACCGCACCAATTGTCAGAGTAACTTCACTTTTCATGATAAAGGACCCCTTCAGTTGAATAGCGATCCCACTTTTGGTTGCAAAAGACCCAATGTGTTAATAGAGTCAACCCTACGTTTTTCTGTGAATAACAGTGATCGAAGGGTGAGTGAAATTCGGCAAATTTAAAATCCAAAGTAGAAAACACTCAAAAATAATGATTATCTACAGAGTTTGGTGGCCAAACTAGGAAATTTACTTACATATTGCCACGAATCGTTTGTTTAAATTGTATATATATATATATAGGGAAGGAGTTATGTCCAAGGTTACTAGAATATATATATGTATGTAAATAGGATAGCAAAGTAGCAGGCTACAGGACTACAGAGTATATGAAATGGTCCACGGCCTAAAAGAGGAGTCTTCTCCATAAACATTCTATGTCCAGTCTCCATCACAAATATTCAAGGCTGTCTAACCTCGCAATCAAACGTCGTAGGACCTCTTTATCACGAATTAACTGGTTTAACTAACAAGGTTCTAATTAACGGGAACTTCGTGACAAAATAATGGCGTGACGCATAGAATCACCTGACTTGCATTTTTCATCGACAAAATGATATTTTCTGCACTGTCAGGATTACTTTTAGTAAATACTATTTTATTATTAATTTTTAGCGTTTTACAACATCTGCTATCGTAGCCTAGCTATTCGTATGGTTTTACTATATTTCATTTTCTGTATACTAACAAAGGACGATGTAAGTCCCAACCTCCTCAATAACGACAACTAAGATGCGTTTGATTCAAGAGATAAGAACAGAGCACCAAAGTGACTTCAAAACCCCTTAGTAGGTCGATGAAACGCCACAAAAGCCAAACCGAACGAGCTCGTAACTTTTTACAGCAAAACCTTAAGCGGCGTGTATAACAGTCGCATTTGAAGACAATTTTGCTATTAGATTCCTGGTACAGTACATCCTCGTTTATCCGAACTTCTCAAAGGGAATCATTTTTCCATCTGAAAAAATATAACTTCTTTAATCTTCCATCGCAAAAACGCGCGTTGCAGACAAACGAAGTGAAAACGCTTTCATCGTGCGTTTAGCGCTCGCCTTCTGTTTCTCGAACTGACGAAACTTCACATGGTCACACGTTGTAAATGGTCAACTGTTGTAGAGACGGTATCTTTAGCTAATAAAATGCATGTTTGAATGAGTCTGTCCTCGTCTCTATTTTACCCATTTACCCAAGTGCATGACAGAGACTGTTTTTACTTCAGACTTTGCAGGAAATGAGATTTGGCAACTCAAAAATTCACCGTCGCTTATCCGAATTTTCGGCTGATCGGAACGGCTGGTTCCACGTTTAAGTTCACGCTGTTCGGATAAACAAAGATGCACTGTCCCTACTTTCCTTTAGGTAGCTGCCATGCTACGAGATTTACTTTCAGATTGTTTATCTCTAGAGGCCTAAAATCCTATTTTGTGGACAAAGCATGAACACGTGGGCGTCAGCAGAACTACTTGATATTAGAGTACGTTTTATACTTAAAGGCACCAGACTGAAGTTAAGTTCTAGGGGGACTTTCATTGTCCCGATTAGCATTTGGTAGTGACGAGGGACAAAATGCTCGAAAGTCGGACAGTCCAAGCGACATCGGGACGCAGGACAGTTTGACATTTATGTCCATATCTAAACAGTGCCACTAGAGGGCTTCCGAAGGTATGAAACGCAATCATCTAAAGATGAATATTACGTAGTGTAATTGAACATATTTCGTTAGCAGTTGGTTAGATGTTATGTAATTGCTCCCTTGCTGCACCAGATTTGAAACTTCCCCCTGTTCCTATGTCTTTCGCTCCGGCACTGTTTAACGTCATAGATAGTAGCTTGAAAGTAAAGGTGGGTATGCTATGACAAGACGGCTAAAATGCTAAGGTGACAGTGTACGGGAATGCCTGTGCCTTAAAAATTTGCTACATCAAGGCGGTATTTGCTTTTCCCGTTGCTTACAGTTTTCATAGAATATATACAACACGTCGATAAGTTGAAGAACAGCAAGACAGATGGATAGATAAGAAGCAGCTCGGAACGACAGCGCTAAATTTTTTATAAGTCAAGAAAGAGTGAAGAATAGTAATCAATGCCTCAGCTAGATGGAGATCTTTGTTTTGTTGTTAACAGTTAACATCGCAGCGTGTGGTTTGAAGGTGAATGGAGGGATGACAGCGAATAGATAAGCACAAAGACAGAATGATAGACTACTAGATAGCTTATAAAGATCCAACTAATGTTTTCTGGGGAAGAAAAGCGGTTGGCAGTTTTGCTACCTTATAGCCGAATATCCTTTTCCTTGTTTTACAATCGTCACAGAATGTTTGTAACAGATATATGAATGGAAGAATAGAGAAACACATGGATATAAATTAACTGAGAGACGCCGTGGTCTAGTGGTTAAGGAGTCGGACTCCCACATTAGAGGTTGTGAATTCGAACCCCCCCCCCCTATCCCAATGTAAAGACTATCGGTTGTGGAAGGCAACGGGAGACCACCCCTGTAATTGTATTCTCTCCCTAGGACATTGCTCAATCTGGCTGGACAATAGGCTACGCTCGAAATCCAATATGCCACCAAAAAATATAAGAAGATATTTAGCTAATTGGAATGAAATAGGACCAATTACATCTGGGACTTTACTCAGATAAGAAATTTCTGGACTGGACGTCACTTAGTGAATATCGCAAAAAGAGAGTAAATTTCAAATCAGAAGAATAATGGCCATTATCCTGTTACAAAGACCCTTTAGCTAAAGCCAAATATGCGCCTTGTAGTTAATACCACAGAGTGTGGTTGAAAGGTAACTGGGCAGCGATTGGAGTTAGTGTGGGTATGTGATAAAGGGTAAATAAGTGTTTAACGAAAATTGATAGGCAGGTAGATAGTTTATGAGGGTTAAGTATCAATGGAAAGCGGAAATTTACTCTCTGTTATTTATAAGATACGGATTCTGTATAAGAGGAAGGGAAAAGAGGCAATCGATAGGTTAGATCAGTCAAACCGTCACAAGCCTCCAAATCAAGGTCCACTGCCTAAAAAGCGGACTTTCGTTTTCCGTTGTTTACGATTCTCAGTGAAATGTGCATAACAGGTGGATGGGTTGAAGAAAAGGGCAACCCATGGTAAATTGCTAGCGAAACAGAAGAAGGTCTTTACACATTGGCGAAGTGTGAAGGTTAAAAACACCAGTGTGCAAGACTACCAGCCATTTGTAAGAGTCCAGCAGTTAACAGAAGACCTATTTTTATAGTGTTAAGCTTAATCACAGAATGCTATGGAACACTAAATGACCAGAGAAAGAAAATGACAGGTCAGTAGAAAGGCATAATGACGTAATGACAGGTAGTTGGTTACAAAAGATCAAGGAAGGGTAAAAAGACTGCGGAGAGTTTGAAAAGATCCAATAAGCAACAGTAAAATTTCCCTTTTCCTTTCTTACAATAATCACATCATGTGTATAACAGGTATATGATTTGAGGGACAGTATGACAGACGGAAAGATGAGTATCAAGGTGGAAAGACAGTGTAACATAGGCATACAGCTCAGCTCAGAGAGTGCCAGAGTACTTATCTGTTTTACACATTTTCCAGCGAAGGGAAAGTTTCTTTCTTTTTAATCGTGCTACCTACTCACAATGTCATTACAAAATATGTTGGCCTGCTTACTATATAATTATGAAATACGTTGAACAGGTAGACGGCCATGGAGGAAGGTCGACAGATTATGAATAATCTGCGAAGATAGAGGAGAGGTGGTAAGCGGCGTCCTTTATCGAGTAGACCTATCATTGCAGGCATCGAAGTATGAGACGTTACCGAAATTTCGTACAGACCTTCTAGCCAACAGATAACCTCAGTTCTTATGCTGTTAACACTGCAGGTTTTTGTAGGGAGAATGAGCAGGAAGGACAGACGACAGATGTTGAAATTTAGGGAACATTTGGATAGCATCCCAACGCCTGTGAGATAGCTATGTATCCGTTCTGTGCACCTTGGTTCCAAAGTCTCAATTGTTGCAGACCTCTGGTACGACTTTATCATTCCAGCCCGAGAGTTTACATTTTCTGAATTCCCTTGGTCATTCACCCCTTCTTTGCCCAGTTCTCGTTTGACTGATGGTAATTAAAACCTTTTGAAGACAAATCGAGTAAGACTTTAACCTTCAATGAACCCTGCATACCTCACTGAAACACACACAAAAAAGATATTTGTCACATAATGAGACGGCAAGGTTGAGTGCTTGCTCTCTAAAGTACCCAATTGCGTTCCACTTCAGTTGGAATCTTTTCTACCATCGTCCTCTCTTGTAGACAAGATTACGGTCTTTATACAATAGCACAGCAATTAAAAGACCAGTAAGGAGAGGCTTTACAACTTCATTTGATCTTTCGAAATACAATAAATAGTCTGCATGCAGAACTCAAGGATCTTTGTTTCAACCCCGCTGCTTGCTCTAGACTTACATTCAATACGCTTGGCTTCCCTTGAATTTGTTTCTACCAATCCTAGACAAAGCTGAACTATCAAATACTCTATTACAAAGCCTCAAAAGTTTGCGCAATAAGAACAGATGGGCTGACATACTTTTCTTAGTATATTGAAATATCTTAGTGACCAGTTCTGGATCATTTCCTTCATAGTCCCTTGTTAAGTTCACTGTCTTTTGGTCTATTGTTGTGATTGGTAAGACCTTTCGGTAAACTGCAATCTCATTGGCCGCCGCTACAGGTTGATAAACTCTATTATGTCGACCTTTCTCGAGACCAACAAAAGAGTCCACATGCAGTAGGCTCCTTTCCTTCCTCTGATTCTATGACTTGGTAACACCACGCACTATCCATGTAGTTTCTAGCTAGGTACCATATCACAACATGGAACGGCTTCAACTGGATTTAAGCTTAGTTAAAAAGGAGCCGACTTTGGATGATTATGGACACAGCAACGGGAATATCTTGGATAACATAATCAGTGAGTCTGATTTTCAAGAGAATTTCGGACACACTGGATCATCTGTGGTAGGTGATGAATAGCTTTTAATTAGGAATGAAAGGCTGTGATTTTACAGCATATATTAACTAACTCAATTGAAATGTACGATAGGAGACAAGAACTTGAGTTCATTAAAGTTGATTCTACATGCACTTTACGAAAGCAAAGTTAGCCAGAAGTTGCTGACTAGAATAGATCCACAGACAGGAAGACATCGTCTGTAAGAAACAAAACAGTGTACTTTAAATTTTGTTGGTGTATTACCGGATGAACTTAAAGGTTGCTGGTTGGTGATAATTAGATTCTTAGCATATCCATCATGAAGTTTAAATCAAGGGCATGTAATGCAGGCCTTTAGCACACAAGTGAAGTTTTCGTCGACTCGCACTCGAGACAAGATAGATGTCAGACTTGTTTAAGTTTCGATGAATGTGCAAGTGACTACATATTTATTGAAAAGAAAAAGCACGCCCTCGTAAATCTTATTGTATCTGTCTGATACACAGTTTAAGAATCAGAGATAGAACAATAGGGTTGAAATATTTCGATATAGACAGGGCCCTCAAAATTTGATTTGCTAGATAACCCTGAAGGTTATGATGAGCCTTGAAGCTTTGTAAAGCAATACTTGTCATTCGTGTATCGGCTTCTAAGCCTTGAGGATCTCAGCATAGACTTTCTAGTGTGAGGACGATCGGCGGAAAAGAGTGTCCACTCACGGTAATCAGAAAAGAACTGTTTTGAAAGCCACTGTGGTTTTGAGGTAATCAAGCTTGTTTGTGGTCTGTTGTTGGCCCATGAAATCTTCCTCTTCAAAGAAACTTTTCTATACTTTCAACCTCTATGCCATAATGTCACATTCGCTATATACATTTCAGGTTTCTTGCGACACAGAGCAGAATTTCAATAGTAATTGTATACTTGCAGGCTTAACTTTCAGTGGCTTGTAAACCACTACTGAAATTGACGATCAGGAATACGTCTCCTGTAAACCTTTGCTTGGCTTTCTATCAGACATAGAATATTACCAGGAAAGCGAGATTTCATAGCCATTGCAATTCACTTGGGCCATATAACTTCATTCAAATCTCTTAATATGTCGTCTTATAAAGTCAATTAAATCAATTATTAGATTTAAAAGATCACGTATTGGGATAATCTATGCATTTAGGGGCGCGTTATTATCCTGGGTTGTGAATTACCATTGGGAAGATGGTTTCAGTGTGTACTATTTCCTTGGAGTATTACTGTTGCCTGGGCTATTCGCTATGATCTTTTGACTTTCGCTCGCTTGTAAGTAACCATTGTTTGTCATAATACACCTAATTTTCAATATCATTGTTTCAACGTCTCCTGTTCTCCATTGAAATGACCTTTGTCTTCACACAGTGTTGGCTCCTTTGCTTACACGAGCTATAACTTGATCTCTGCATCTCAGTAACACTACAGAAACTTCGCGATATCCCTATGACGTCCTCAGCTGGAGAATAATCAGAGATTTATAAGTAACTACTGAGAGAATTCACTGTCTTAAACGTAGCTGGGGGAAAATGATGCGAGAGAAAATAATGTTTCAAATACTACTTTTACGGTATGTCTAAAACGTATGCTAGAGTTTGCGTACTGTTAACCGCGACCGTCAGTTGTTCGGATGATCTTCTCAAAGACATTTCAAACGGATAATAACAACTTTATACTGAATTGAAATACTAGTTATTGTTTTGAATGTTATTGCAGATTAACTTCCTAGCGTTCGTGACTCTTCGTACCGCCGCATTGCCGACTGGTACACTCAGCTATACGAAGCTAACTGATTGTTAGAGTGACAAAACTTACTCTTCGTAAACTACATGTAAAAAATTGCCACAACGGAAGTTAACCTTTTATTTGTCTGCCTTGATAGGAGACAGGCAATTATTGATGACGGACACTTCGGAATTTTAGTCGATCATTCAGTTATCAAAAAATTACTCTGCGTACTAGTCGCTACAAACTAGGCTGTGCTGCGAAACAGTAGCTACCGACGTAACAGATATTTTGTGCAAAAACTGCACCTTACACTTTCCTACGTTTCTCTCTTGCTATTAAAAGGTATTTTCTTGTCTGCTAACTTAATTGTTGAAATGTGCTCCAGGAACACTTAGTTCTAACTAGGCTGTGTTGAAAGAAGAAAAAACATCGTGATAGCTGATAGCATGGACATAAAATTTTGCGGCTTGACTCCACTTGCAGCTCATAACACGAATGCGTACCTTTGCAGAAAAATAGGAGTTAGTGGTTCTGTTGGGTTCCAAAAACTGTCTTAACATAACATTTTTCATATTGCAAAAGTCGCATATCATTACCACCGAAACACATGGGTAAAGTTTAGGTACCCGTCGTGGCAGGGCAAAACCCTAATGTTTGGAAAACAAAACACTTCTAAAGGCGAAGTGCGTATCGAATAGCAGAAGTCACAGTAGCATTCTTTAAATTGCGAAACATTGGAAGCGTTCGCCAACCCTCGTCATCACGACAGGAGATGGAAGAACATCAGTACTTCCTGCTGTACTCGCGTGCTGTCTGAAAGTTATATCTACCAGGCCGCACTTACAAGTGTATTATTGACAACCCATTTTAGTGCGATCATTCTCATTTACCAAAACACGTTCTTACACGGTCAATAATGGCTTAGGCTTCTGTGCAAACCTCTGTTTTGTTCTTTTTGTGCTAGCACTAGGAGTTCTACTTTCCACGTACGTCAACAAGTAATTCCTTTATCCTCTGTTTAAATGCAATTCCCTCTTTACTGCAAACGTTAAAAGGCGGCCTCAACTCGCAAAGCTCGAATGTAACTCGGCTATCCGACAATAATACCCCCGTATCTAATAAGTATGCTTCCTTGCATAGGTCCATGAGAATTAACTTTTGCATATTCTTTTTGCCTGACCTTCTAATAACAACAGCAATAGATTTATATACCACCTGGAGATTATTTGCCTTTCTTGGTATTCACGCGCCTTTTTCTAGGTTGCTCTCTCGCTCTTGCTGACTGGATATTTATTTTTAAGCATTCTAGTTACGGAAGGCGCTTGAGAGTTGGTTATTAAACCATCTTTGCTACCAATCGACTAAACCATTTAACGACCATATAAGAATCTGTCAGGTTTTATGATGACAACTTATTAAATGTTTAAGTAAATCGACTTAACGTTTTGCATCCTTTAAAGTACTTTTCAGATATCTGTCTACCACAATCACTAACAAAACTTTTGCAATTTTGGCAGATATGGACTGTTTCAAACTTACACAGAAGTCAAGATTCCATCAGAGGCAAAATATTGGCTATTCAAACATGCTTCATACCTATCAACTTGACCATGTAATGACCATATAACAATCTGCTAAATTTGCCATTGGTAACTTACACCAATGGCATAAAATGTTCTTCTCAAATGGACATAACGATTTGCGTCCTATTAAATACAGCTTAGATATCTATCACAAAAATCAGGGGAAAATTTTCCAAATTTTCTAATTGCTGGTTGCTTGAAACGTCGATAACAGTCAGAAAGAATTTTTGAAAAATCGGCATGGAGTAAAACAAGAGCGCTGCGTTTTTAGATTTACGATGAAAGAATTGGTGATAATATGTGATGTTAGCAAGATTGTCAATTTTAAGACAATATTAATATACAGTATCAAAATCTTATTGGTAATTTATAAATATTCTTTGAAAGTGACGAGAACTGCTAAAGAGTTGGAGAGACTGTTCGGTTTTAAAAGAGAAACATATGAGTATGATGCATTCAGACATGAAAGATGTTGACGTTTTCCACAGGCACAGTCGCGCGGGACGGTGGGTCCGGCGGGACTTGATCATCCAAAAAAATTTGAAAGGTCGAAATTTAGGCAAAAAATATAACCCATATTCAATGAAAAATGGTAAGTAATTTGGGATACTCGTACGAATAGTCATAACTTGGAACTGGCAAATCAAAATCTGCTCGAATATTTCATCTAAATTCGGGCAGAAAAAGTTCTTCCCTCTAAATTGATTTGGTCCCGTACTCTTATGAAGACGTGGTGCCCCAATTCGTATGCTATCGATTACAGTCAGGGAAGATGCTACCTTTTAAATAGCAACACTACTGAAATGGGGTGCAGTCGGCTGTTTACTAGGCCAGGGGGTTGCTCCGCGGAGTGAAAGTTGAGGGGGAAAAAATTGTTGAAGGATAATTGTTACCTTGGCGACAAAGTCCACAAAATGTCGTTTCAGTTTACATTGCCTGAGCATACTGAATTCACAGAAGAAGAAAATCTAAAGAAAAGTACCCATTTAGACTATGTTTGCAATTGGTTTACAAATGTCATGACACAGAACGCATGACAAAAGACTTGAAATAGGAACGAAGGTGTGGATTTCACGATAAAACAGACGAAACCGACAGGCAATTTGGGCATCTGTTCTGTTTCTAAGGTCGTTAAAGTTTTGAAATTTTGTGTAATCTAGGCACTATTGTTCTGGAAGTTTGTTTAAAGACATCTTTACGTTATTGATATCGTATTACTAAAATGATATGTTTCTACACAAGACTGGGGGCAGAGTCACATCTTTCATGGATATATATGATAAAACTTCTTGTAAGAGTTAGTAGATTAAGCTAAATCGAAAAGGTTAATTGGTTACATGTGCAAAACTCTTGTCATTATATTGGTAGCGTTAAGTGTTTTTGTGGACGTAGCTTTGAAATCGTTGGTTGGAGAGATAAAGAATTTGTCCTGGGGCCGTGCATCTTCTTACCGTTTTTAGAGTTATGAAAATGAGAAATGAATCAATAGGTTCGTTTTGAATCCAATGCATTCATCTCTAAGACGAACTGGAGTAGAAACAAAGAAAGAAATTATAGCATAAAGGAGGTGTACAGTTAATGGATACCCTTTTCATGGAATAGTTGGTTCATAACTGAAGTGTCTTAAGTTCAAGTTTACAAATTCTCACTCTGCTTTGTAATCGAATATTGCTACCTGGGGTGACACGAATTGAGCATTGATTCGATGACATTTGATATTGTATGGTTACCTTACAACACAGAACTAAGAAAAGAGATTTACTTTTTGCGGCTGGAAAAAAAACATTGAAAATCGTAAATAAAATCTTTCAATGCACGTGCTCATGATAAACCTGAGGTAACTACAAAACAGAAGAAAAAATCTAGTAAGGTCAGTTGAACACTTTCCTCGTAGACGTCAGATTGGTCACTAAACTTCCCGATATGATTCAAAACAATGCAAAAGGTGAAATTCGCAACAGGAAGCTATCTAAATAATTCGTTTTCTTTCCAATAATAATAATAATAATAATAATAACTTTTTCTTCTCCTCCTCTCTCATAATGTTAAACGTTTCTACTCCTACGATATGACTTACAAGTTGTCTTTGTCACTTGTCAATGGTCCATAAGTCACCATGGTGCGAGCGTGACCTCTTCTTGAAATAGTGATGCAGGTTAACTTTTTTGCCCACAGCGATCTTGTCATCTTCCTTGCAGACCTCATCTTTTCAACGTTGCTTAATTGCTCTTTGCTTTAAGTGTTTGCAACTTGCATTATCTTGTTTTACAGCTCTTTTTCCAGTGACGAGATATTTAAATTGAAAGCTCACGTTCAGATCCGTAGACAAGTGTCTGTTTATTAAACTGCTACCAATGTTCTGAACCTTGTTTCCTCTTCCATTCTGAACCCATTACATATCTACTTTACAATTTCGTTTTCTCGTTTTCTGTTGACAGTATTTACATGATATGACCATGAAATCCTTATACTGTTAACTGACGGTACCCAAACGGAGACAAGGCTGTATCATTGGGGCTGTAGAGCTACTATGGGCGGAAGTTTTTCTTTTCAATGTCAAACATCATCTATCATCCGATCATAAAGAATTTATAACTTTAAAAATATTTACGCCAAAATTTGAGTTGCCATTTTTTGAACTAACCTTTCCTATATTTACTACGGTTGAAGTTACCAATAAGAATAAGGAATAAGAAGAGCGGTTTTTAACTGATTGGTGTAGCAGCACCTTGACCACACGTCACGTGGAACTTAGTTGGCTCACGAGATAGGTATTTGACGAGATATTAAAAATATTGGTTAAAGTCAAGACCAAGCGTCCCCCTGGTCTCCCGGGTGCTATGGCCTTGTCAATCGATTTACAAAGTCAAAAGTGAGATACTGTAATTCCTCTCACTACAAAGAGTTTCGAAGACTGTCCTTGACTTTCGTTCCAGGGTGCTACCAATACGTGAGTCAACTTTTTTTTAAATTCCGAGCGATGAAGTAATGACATTAATCGACACTGCCGTTCATATTAGATTTGAAAATCCAAAATCTGTCTATACGGTTATAAATCAAATCATTAAGGGCTGAGCAAATAAATATAGTGTACAATGACACATTGCAACATGACTAACTAGTGTTAAAATTTACGAAAACGTCTTCGCTTTATACTTAATCATGAAACTAGGAGGTTAGGGCACATGTGTCACTAAATCGCGTTTACCTTTGCACTCTACCTCGTACGGTCCTTTTGAGTCACATACAGTACCCTTGTTCTTTGCAGATGTCCGACACCCTTTCGAAACGTTGCCAACAGAGCTCCTAAGGTTATGGTAAGCTGGCCTTTTAAAGGTTTTCTTAACCCTAGAGCTACTACTCCCACTATCACGTCTTATGGAGAAGGCGTTAACATATTGGCCGGTAAGGAACTTTCCTAGCTGAGGTAAGACCTGGCTTCACGGGCACATTGAGAACATATCGTAGGTCAACTGCGCAACATTTTGACTTTAAAATGTCGGTAACGATAAAACTCCCAACGCTTTATTAGAAGGACGACGCATTCTCATCTTTATTACTTCAAATCAACTCTTGTCGGGTAATTTACGTTGACAATGTGCAGCAAGATTTCCTCTATCATCTTTATTTCCGATTTTTTACCTACGTGACAGATAGTCACAGAATTAGTAGAAGAAATAGCCTAGAATCTTGCAATCGCTTGTCCTTCAACGATGCATTTACTGTTTCAACTTTCATGTGAGCTTTTGACCAAGTCCAACTGTAACTAACAAGAGGGAACAATGTCTCGACTGCGGCATTTGCACCATAAATATACGAAGTGAATTGCATGACTTCTAATACTAAATTTTCACTCATGGATGGAAACATTCAAACAAATTTCTAAGACACCCTTTTTTCGGAAACACCCTTTCGTTCAGATTCTCCTTTTCGTTGAGCTACACCCCTTCGTTCAGATACACTCCTTCATTCAGATGCACACTTTTGTTTAGATACACCCCTTCGTTCAGATACACTCCTTCGTTCAGATACACCCCTTCGCTCAGATACACCCCTTCGTTCAGATACACCCCTTCGTTCAGATACACCCCTTTGTTCAGGTACACCCTTTTGTTTATCTACACCCTTTTTACAGAAAACTTGCGTATCTTTGCCAGGACTTGTAGTGAAAACCAGTGCATTTTAGCGTCATGTTACCGTGTTCATACAATCAAAGACAGTCTTTCAAACGTAGGGACTGAATGGAAAAAATAAGGACGTCTTGTCACCTTAAACTTTCAATGACAACGACTGAAAGAGGAAAGGACACACTTCAATCTTTCCTCTAGTAATCTGCGTCATACTTGATATCTAAGTTCGTTGTTAATCAGATAGGCCTACTATGGCGTTCTTGGTAAAGCTTGCTTTTCGCGAACTTCTGATATTCTAGACAATTAGTTGGCTAGCTAATTACTTCAGGTATGTTAATTAGGATAAACAGTGATGCCAGTTATGTATCTTAGTTAGTTATTAGTTATTGGTCCTCAAGGAGAACAGAACGATCTCCACTATTCATGTTTTCACTGCATTTAGAGAACTTTTTCATCTTCTGACCTCTCTTAAAAAAATTAAAGTACAAATTGCAGCCCTTAAGACATCTCTAGAATCAAATTATGGGCGAATCTGTTGACCTAAATGTGTTTTTGGTAGGACACCAAACATTGAACGGTCAGATCAAGTCATGACAGAATAGCGTGTTTGTTATTGCCCCGAGCATTTTAAGTAGAGGGTTCAATTTCATTTACCGTTATCAAAGCGGTGTGGAACATAATAAATCCTCGACAATCAGCTATGAATGCACTCGAACCGCAAAATGTGTCATAAAACTGCCTTCAACCAAATGGATTTGGGCTTCGTTCTCATCCTCTTAAAAGATTGTTCATCTCAAATTAGTATCATTTGCACATGGAGGTGATTATATCAGGGTCTCACATCAAACTCTGCAGTAAGAATTAAGTAAATCTGTCTAGATGCAAGAAGAATAACTTGAGATGCTTTATCATGCGGTAAGAGTGCTCCCATTTTCCTTTATTTTATTATTGGACCTTCCACTGTTTCTTTAACAAATTAATTTTTTCTGCAGGTAAAATTATTGATATGTTTTTCTATCGACTGCCTTTCGTTTTCTGTAGTATACAACCACTTCTTATCACATTTATAGAAAGTAGGATACAACCTGCTCAGTGTGTGTCGGTGATTTTAGTACCCACTCTTGCCTTCACGTGAATTGTCTCGTCTATGCATATTTATATGACTTTGATATTAAAGGTGTTTCTTTATTGTGGTCTCAGTTCCTTCGATGGACATAAGAAAAATCTTTTTGTTCTTTTCAGTCCACAGTCCACATTTTCTTGTATTTTTCTGAACGCAGGCAAATTTTATAACGTTTCTACTCCTACGATATGACTTAGAAGTTGTCTTTGTCACTTGTCAATGCTGCTTAAGTCACCATGGTACGAGACCTCTTCATGAAATAGTGATGCAGGTAAACTTTTTTGGCCATTGCATTCTTGTCATCTTTCTTGCAGATCTCGTGTCTTCAACTTGGCTTATCTGCTCCTTGCTTCAAGTGTTTACAACTCCCATTGCCTTGTTTTACAGCTCTTTTTCTAGTGATGATATATTTAAATTGCAAGCTCACGTTCAGATCCGTAGACAAGTGTCTGTTTATTAAACTGCTACCAATGTTCTGAACCTTGTTTCCTCTTCCATTCTGAACCCATTGCATATAAATTTGCGGTCGGGTATTAAGTGGCCTGCTAACAATTTCACGCATTTGTCTTGTCTTTTAACGGTTGGCAAGCTGAGATGAAAAGCTTTATGCAATATTTGTGAAAGCCATTGCAGTTATTGCAATACTCTCTACGTTTATGGTGATGTTCTATAAGCACCATGATAATGTATCGTAAGCCCCACACCATTTACCATTCTGTACAACCAGAAGCGAATGATTCGGGAATTCGGGATTCACCGTTCCTCCAGCAGCCCAGATAGGTATACATTCCGTTTTAGTTTAAAAAAGAAAATTTACAGGAGTAGTCAGATGCGTCAGGCTGAAAAAATTATGAGCACGGAAGAAAATGATTCGTATGTATAGAAGCTATCAAAAATAACAAAACAGATAGATCCAGGCAGAGCTACGCCCTCTTTAATTCTTCTTGGAGAAAAGGGATAGAGGTTTAAAAGTATCATGAAATATTTGCACTCTTAAGAGGGACAAAATTTGACGCATCTACCTTCACGATTTTCTGAGGTTACGAGAGACAGTTATAAAGGTGTCTACGTAAGGTACTGCTCATTTCTGTCTAACTAAGCCAAAAGATGTTTGCCTGAAATAAAAGTAGCACTAGAGTAATTGCAAATTCAAATATTTATGAGAATATTTCCAAATGAATACCACAATCAACATCAGGTCTTTTCTCCTTACAACCATTTCTTGACTATATGATAAGTTCATGCGTAAAGTTCCCTACTTCTTTCTCAGTTGAAAATGGGAATGGTGAGTTCCGAAATTTAGCGATAATGTTAAACTATACCCTTCCTTTGTTACATATTTGTCGTGCTAACTAAACTCAATAAAACATCATCATCGAAAGACTTCAAAAACCTAAATTTGAAGTAATGACAAAGCATTAAATTTGGGAGGTTCTAAAATCGTGGGTTTATTTTAAGACACAATTGAGCCTATTAATATGGAATGCTCACAAGTTTTCCCGTTCGGGGGAATTAACGGTAAGTTTAAAACACTCTGTAGTTACAGCTGCAAGTTCCCGTTTGCTTATACATAAATAATGTGAAATTCCAACGACTGGACTCTCGTAACGGTTTTCTGTAGGCGTAAAACATTTTTTATGGGAGAATCTAAGTGTTGGTGTTTCAAGACTTAAAGAAAATAAAGTTCAAATCTCGTTTTCAAATGTGATGTTGGAGTACAGCATATTCTTCAGATAGGCCATTTCTCTCAGACTCGAAAGACTCTATCATGTTGGAAGATTCCCAGACTCGTCACTCGTTATTAAAGAGTCCATCCATACAACACTCTATTGTTACTGGCTACTCTCTTAACACGTATAACAGAAAATACATGGCCAATACCACTGCTTTTTGGAAGGAGCTCGGTATAAACTTTATTGGTAGATAAAACCCTATTTTGCAGCCAATCTTCCATGTAGTGTTTCCGTAACTAACCAATCTTAACAGGAAAGATCAATTTCTACCTCTTTTACAGCTCTGTTTTCATCTGTGCAGAATAGGAAATCCATGTGGATGCTCTCAAAGGCGTTCCGTTTTATAACCGGTCGACGATCACCTACAGGTCGTCTACGTCCCTTTTGACGTTAAGAATGAATTTTATGTAATAAACAGAAAGACAGTTAACGGAAGACAGACTTTACCACATCGGCAAATAACTCGCACAGGCAATTATCTATTTACCATGCTGCAAGTACATAGTTGTAACCCCTTCCCTGTATATTTGTTTGATCTATTAAAAGTGAGCATGGTGAAGTCACAAGGAGTTTTTCTCCTCTTATTATCTCTCTCTCTATACAAACCTTTTCAAGTCAACTATTTGTGTAACTGTACTTAAATAAGGATCTACATTTCAGATTTAGCTAGTCCCAGCAAATTACAATTTGCAACATGTTTTCGTACTCGGCGCATGGCTATGTCTTCAATTATGACGAAGATAACGATCAGCCCCAAGGTATTTCACTTAATCTTTAGTCTCATGCTTTCAGCTTCTCGTGACGCATATGTAAGGCTTAAACTTAAAGCTAAAGAACATTTTTCACGATTTGGAATGTTTCGATGGTTAAAAGATCCTTCAAATAACGATTATGTATTGCTAATAGTTCGACTTCAGAATCATATTTATCAGCAAGAAGGCTGAAAATGTTAGTTAATTGTCATTACTATTTTTTGCAAAGCAAATGCGCCCGTACTTTAGTTTAACTTTGCGTGACCAATTGCAATGCCTTTCTCCCGCATTATCTGTGAATGTTGATCTCAGAAGCGGCGTGTCGGCGTCTAACTGGCAATGCGGTGGTTCAAAATAGATGAAACACTCCATATGCATGAACACTTCATATGAATAATAACCAACCAACTTGGAAATGTTCTCGATTTAAATTTTTAGTTATGAATAGCCCTATACCGACGATTTGATAACAACTGAAACGAAACAAACTCTTCTTTTACCGAGCAGCGGTTTCACAAATTTCTCTCTTGAAAAGGAAATAAAATTTATATATCTCAGCGGACCCTATTCCGCTGCAAAAAGTATACAACTGCGGACAAAGTTTATGCAAACGTAAACTTAATCTTGGTGAAAATGAGTGAACTCCTGATAAAAATGGTACAGTTGCTATGTTACAGGAATGCCCATTTTCTCGAATTACTCTACATCACCCCTTCGCTTCCTAAAAGCTAAGGTATAGCATGCGAGTCTATTTACATTTATTTAGGTCCAACATTGGAGCTGAGAAAGACCCCTGTTGAACACCCCAAGGAGCACAAAGGCCTCTCATGTCTTCATTCAGGAGAGCTACCACACCATCTACATAACGTATTTGAATATAGAACACTGATTTCCAGACCCTTCGTAGTGACGCAAATTTGGATTTTCTTCTTGAGACTCATCTCTCTGTGGCTACGTTTTCTGGTATAAGTTTTGGGTATAAAGCTGTTGATAATAAAACTTTTTATTTGACTTCTAAAAAGATCTCCTTATATTTAAGTATCTTGACTATTCTGATACTTTGCCATATAGATAATGCACGAGGAATAAGTTTAAGTTAGTTTATAAGAGGAGCGACATCATTACAATTTTTAGGGTACGGGTATGCTAGTTAGTTGGTCCACGATGTCGACTCCTCCAGCAACAACAACAATTACTACTACTACTTCTGCTACTACTGCTATTACTATTACTACTGCCATTACTACTACCACTACTACTACTACTACTACTACTACTACTACTACTACTTCTACTACTACTACTACCACTACTACTACTACTACTACTACTACTACTACTA
>JAAAKL020005734.1:0-18902 GCA_010016065.2 Carybdea cf. marsupialis auct. non (Linnaeus, 1758)
ATCTCCAAATGCTTTGTCTTGGTCAGCCATGTTGTTGCCTTTGAAAGAAAGCTTGACAGGCGTAGCAACAGTAGCTAAGGAAAATGAAGACTTTGAGCGAGACTGGAAAGGTTAATTGGAGCATTCTTAGTGTATCAGACTGTTTTGTCGTTGTGAAAAGCTATCCAATGTAGTTTGGGCATGGTCTTGTACATGCGTTATGCAACAGGTGACATACTACTGCGTTTTTCACTATGCATTTCCCTTGAACTAGCACCCCCTTGAATATGTACCCTCAAAGGAGGGATTGACTGAATAAGCACCCATTTGATTCAAATAAATACAGTGCTATTGAAACAATGAGATTCTTCAAGACTAGATGAGCAATGGAATCTCTCTTGCATGCTCAGAATGTATTTTAGGAGATCATAGGAAAATTAAATTCTCAGGGCTTTGTACACTACCAACTCTATATTTCCATTTTCCATCTGATCTTCATTTGCAAACTTATCCATGGACACCTTCGGAGGTAGGAACCCTTTTCAAAATCAGATACAGGAGTATGTGCTTGTATAATATCTGCATCAATTGTTCATTTTGTCATAATATTAGGTCTTAGTATTAGGTTACCCCTGTATGTAAGCTGTTGGTGCCTGATTTCATATAGTGTTAGGAGTCCGTCATACAGTGGACCAGAAAAATGCTGACAATATGACAAAATCTTGCAAAAAACTTTTGTTCTTAATTTTGAAGGGGTTGGGGAGAATTACATTTGCGAAGTTCCTTCCTTCATAAATGGCAATCACGGAAAGGTTATATCAGTTTTATTTAACTTGTACTTATTGCAGAAATTGCTAACGATTGTTGCTGGAGATGGATATAGCGTCTCTAACAATCTCTCATCATACCTTCTGATGAGCAGAGAGGCATCATGTAGCGTCTCTAACAAACCCCCTCCACTGTCGCTTGTCAGCAGCTATTCGCGAGGCTTCCGCTACTGGAACCCTGTATAAAAGTCTTGTAAACCCCCAGCTCTTACATCGTCACCCACTGCCTTCCTCCAGCTCAGACGGGGATTCTTGGTGGCATCTCCGTCCGGTAGGGCGTGTACTCCATAAGATTTGCTTTGGCTCTCTTGTATCTCCCATACGACAAACATGACCAAACCAACGTAACCTGCTCCTGGTGACCACGAGCTGTACCTCACGTTGCTGACAACAATGCGTGCGAATGTCTGCATTTCTCATATGGTCTTTCAGTGTGATACACAGGATGTACCGCAACCACTGCGTTTGGGCAACCTCTAATCTCCGCAGGTTTCTGGCAGGTAGGATCCAAGACTCTGAGCCATAGAGAAGAACTGGAATAATGGCACTGTTGAGCACACGCATCTTTGTTTCTATCCAAATGTCCATCATAGCGAAAAGCGGCTTTTTAAGGCGAGCAAAGGCTGATGTTGCTTTGGCAATTCAACTAGAGGTGGTCTTCGGAGCAACTCACTTTGTTCACAACAAATGTTGATCCCAAGTACACAAATTTTTTTACCTGTTTTATATTTGCTCCATGAAGGTTAATATTGATCTGAAAATCAACTATAACCTTGGTTTTCTTTTCGCTTATTGCCAATACAATCATTTTCCCTTACATATCGGCAATACTGGGGAATTTTTGAATGACAGCTTCTGTTTCCACCGTACTATACTAGGTTATAAGCATATCCAAAGTCAATAATGTGAAAGTTGTCACTAATCAAAATGCCATTGCAGTCTTTGGTGGCTTTCAGAAGCACCCAGTCCAGAATGATGTTGAAGAGGCAGGGTCATATCATACAGCCTCGTGCCACAACAGTTTTAATTGTGAGGCATCTGATCAGCTCTAAATGCACTCTAACCAACATTCTACTGCCCATATAAAGTGCTTTGGTTACTACTACGATCTTCTTTGGTATTCCAAGATCCGGCATTGCAGCCTAAAAGGAACCGCGGTGTACTGAGTTAAATGCAGCTGCAACGTCAACACAGACACCTCCAAGACCTGGTCCATTTCTGGTGCGTCTTTCAAAATTTGGCGTACGGTAAAGATCTGGTCAGTACATTCAGACGCTACCAGAAACGTGCCTGATATTCTCGAAGCTCAGCTTTATAAAGGCCAACGGTGCGACTTCTGATGATGGAGGTGAGCAATTTACCAGCACTAGCTAAGAGTCTAATTCCAAGATAGTAAGGTCATTCACTTTTAGAGCTTTGTTTGAAGATTGGCAAAATAATGTCCTTCCAGTCTTGTGGTACTATTTCTTTTTCCCTAATGATCTTTAGCAGCTTTAACAAACGTTTAATCAAATGTTTGTCAGCCATTTTCAGTGCTCCTGCGGCTATACCATCTGTACTAGGGGATTTCCTTTTCTATAGATTTTTTACAACAGTTTCGACTTCAAGCATGGAAGTGGAAAGATCTTTAAGCGGCAATATTTCTTCAATATTTCTTCAACGGAGTATTGCTGAGATATCTCCCGTTCATACAAAGCATTAAAGTCAAGAGTAGGTAATTGATAGCTCTGCTTCCAACAGGTCTGCAAGTGTAGGCGCACCTTCGCAACAACCATGTTGTGATCTGAACCAATGCAGGCACCATGTTTGACTCTAACATCCTGTGCCGATGATATGAAACGCCTAGACATAAAGAAGTGATCGATTTCTTTAGATGCTCTGCCTGAGTTGCACACCCATGAGGATCCTGTGAGAAGTTTTATGTCGGAACCAGGAATTGGCTAAAAGTAGGTTGTTGTAGGCTGCAAAAGAGAGCATGCGCACACTGTTATCATTTCGAGTTCCTACTCCAAAGGGGCCCATAACAGTGGACCAGCCCATATGGTATGATCCAGTCTCTGCATTTAAGTCAGTGTTCTCCCCGGAGCGCTTTTGCGTGGGGCCCGCTACGCTCAGAAAGAGCGCCGCTAGATAAAAAGAATTGAGTTTTGACATTGATGGGTTGCATAACAACTCCATCCACCAGCGAACGTGCAAACACCCAATTCACGTGCAAAAACGCAATTCCCGTGCAAACACTCTATTCACTCAATTCACGTCAATTGACACCTTTACAAAGGCCATCCCAACACATCTTCATGTCAAAAATTGCGTGATCTTCCGGGGCTCAAAATGGCCCCTGCACCCCACTTCCTTTTATGCCGCTAAGCACGAGTCATTTTCCAGGGAGAACACTGTAAGTCTCCAACAATTATGATGCCACTCCTGCCGGGTATGTTGTTCAATGTGGTCTGGAAGAAGTCACGACACTTAATTAACACTCCCCCAGCTTAATTAAAGGCCGTCATCATCACTACCATTTTCATCGTTAGGGTGGTTCCGAAGGGTGTTGTGTGAGGCAATGCGAGAAAGAAGTTGTACATGGCCTTTGTTGACCCAGACAATGCCTTCCAGTAGAGGTCCTTAAGATCATCTTCTATATCTTTAACTCTGTAAGCTTTCTCTTTCCTCATCATCTAGATTTACCAAACTTGACCTTAATTTATTCAAAATATCAACATAAGTTTACAAGACACAAACGGATGAGTATCAACAAATGAACAAACAACTTCAACGTTGAGTCATATAATATATGCTTTGTTTATCAATTTCAATATATATATATATACACACGTAAAATTAGAAATATAAAATAAAAGTTCCCTTGATCAAAATATTTCAATTCGTTAAAGACATGTAAAATGTCGACAGAAATTAACAAATACCATAAAAGCGTGAATTAAAATACAACAAACTACACTTATGCTTCCCTCTGTCGCGTGGCTCTCCGCGTGATACATTTGTGGCGTAAAACGCATAAATAAGGACCGGATGAAGAGACTACGTCACTAGGATAGCTAAAGGTCAGATATCGATGAAAAGCATGATATGAATATTTGTTAAAACGAGGTTACTGTCTCAATGTCGTGAAAAGATATATAATCAGTTTCCCCAGGACATAAAATTTAATAGCACTGTACAGAAGCTTCACTCAGAAGTGACTCGATCTTTTCGTTCTCTTTGAACTTCCTTTTCTTGTAGTCCCGTCCTTCTTACAAAACATCAGTGGCATCGAGTCCAAAGGCATCCATCTCTGCCTGTAAGTCACGCTTCGGCTCTGAACCAGACCCCCTTAATGTAAATGGCTCGATATCAACCATAACGTTTTGTTGTTGCTTTACCTCGGCCTGAATTGGCACGACATGTCCAACAGGTTTTTGCTTTTGAGTGTCGTCATCATTTTCATCGTCCCAGTTTTCGCCTTCAGAATCAGGTAAAGTCGATGTGAAATTATTCGTAATTTGAATATCGTTTCGTCGCGGCAGATTCGGTAGTGGTTGTCGGCCGAAACTCGGAGTGCCAAATCCTTTCTCGTCACGACGATGACCCTGCAACAGCAAATAATTAGGGCGATGATTAGAGGAAGATAGAATGGATATTGAAAACAATGATTGCAAAAGACGCTTCGGCCACCTATGCAGTAACTGTCACCTTAAAGCACTAATGTAAAGAAAACCTGTCGTAGATCGAAAAGTATCAGACGATGAATGCCACAATAAAAGCGTACTCTCGGGTCTCCAATACACAAACTCCTGCGCTCTACTTTTCTCTTCAAAATTTTCCACTCAGATCATATCTAATCCAACCACCTGCTTAGGTGAGGAACAGCCCTGTGACAGTGAAGAACACTTGGGGGAAGGAGTTCGCCCCCAACAATCTTCTTCGAGAATAGAAAATGATTTGTGCAAGATAAAAAAAAATTCCAGGAGCAGCTAAAAAGGAAAACCATTGTAAGGATGAGTATTTACTTCCTTACTTCCACATTCAAAGCTGTTTCAGACTTATCAATGACCACACCCTCGTTGACCGGTCAAAATTTACCTTCACTCCTCCAATAACCTGTTAAGTGCCAGCTCCTGTGGAGGGCATGAACGTTCAGGTGGCATCGTCGAGCAGTGTTTGAACAGAGGCACTCTTTTCTAAAGTAGTCACCGAAATGTGTTCTACAAAATCGCAATAATGGAAAACATTCGTATAATTTATGAATCTGGTTCGGCACACGGAAAGTTCCACGCAAGAATCAAGATAGTGTTCATTCCATCAAGTGCGACAGGTTCGGTCAAATTTAATACCATAGTCGACCTTAATGCAAAGTGCAGAACCAAACCTGTTCAAACGGCCCAATTCTCATGAACTGAATTTACTCTACGTAGTACAAAGTAAAGAAATGTCGACGTCTGAACCAGATCTTGCATGCGCTATCATAACAGCCCAAGATTCGTCTTGCCAACACTTTCAAATTTCGTGCATCCGAGTTTGATATCCTTTCGATTCGATCTTTAAAAAGACATTTCACTCAGATAGATATTACTAATAGTGTTTTCATGGTTTAGAAAGTATATCACTTACTGATTTACAAAACGGTAAAATATCACGTTCTTCATTAACCATAAGTAATAAGGGGCGCACGTTTTTGCCATTGACACGAGGGTGGGTGATTTTGGATCCACTGCTATTCAACTAAGTGTTTTTGAGCGGAGAAGACGTGAAACGTTTGGATAGACATTAGAGAGAAGGAAAGTCATGTTACCAACGTGGAGTGAGCTCTACCAACTGAGCTAGGTGAAATCAGCTCATGACATGTTCACTAGTGGGCATCGACATCCAGGTCGACGCAATTTTGGAGATTAACCTGTCTGTGCTAGGTGACTTACCCATGAAAGGACTGCCATCTGGCCCATCATTCTGAATAAAGCCAAGGCGGAGGGAAAGCGATGACGTCACAAATCAAAAAGGTTTGGAAAAGGCAAGATTTCACTCCAGATCTCTAAAATTCTCCCCGGAATAGGTTGGTTCCCAAAATACAAAACCTGTAGTGTATATAGTCTTTAAACTAGAGGCGTTTGAATTTAAAAAATATATGGTCAAAACTCTGTTGATATTCCCTGGTTACTTACGTGAGGAACCAGCATCAAATAATGTTTTGTTAGAGAGATCTCAAACTTTGAATGCTGATGTCCCGGTGTTGGGAAAAGGCAACACTTTCAACTTTGGCCATTGACGTTGTTACTAATAGGGCAACATAAAAATTGCGTATTGTTCTATTCTTTTTCACACTTTCCCACCGCATTGAAAGTTGCAAAATGCTTTAGACAAAGGAGGACTTTTAATGATCAATTTGAAAAGATAGTTGAGAGATAGGAAATCATGTCACCAACGGGACACGTAAGTTTTTACTTCTTTAGTATCTTTCAAATATTATCGAACAAAATAGTCAATCATTCTACAACAAAGAGACAGAGGGGTCTGAAAGTCATTAGTATTAGATGACGCTATAAATGTGTGATTTTCAATGGAACATATTTCAAAGAAATTTCCATCCTACTTCAGGAACAGTTTTTCAAATTCTAACCGACATGTTTCGTAACAAGTGGAATGAAAAATTTAAATCAATCACAGATCTCCTTAAGCAAAATAATGTACCAAAAGATTGGATTGTGAAGTGAGATAATCGCAAATTTGTGAAAGAATAATATTCTCAGGCATTTCTATGTATACGGGGAAATACTTGCAAACATATACAAGTATCAACACCGACCATTACGGACAATACGAAACTCTCAAGTTGTCCTTGGTCTCGATTTCTACATGTTTGATAGAGTGACTACAAACGAAAGGTAGGGTTAACGCTAAGACGGTGAGTCAATAGAGATCTGTAAAGACAGAAACAAAGAACAGTGCCTGAATATTTTGTGGAAATTTTGCAGCTTGTTCTGCCACATCACTGCTGTAACGTGCCAACTTGCAACACCTGGATGAGGAAGTAAAAGAACGGAAAAAAAAAATCTCATTTTAAGGACGTCACTTCCCATTCTATCCCTTTCCAGCAAAGAAAGCAATGGTTAGAGGGGAAACAGAATGAACTGAACGAGCTCTTGAGACCATGTCACCTGTAATTTGTTAGCGGAATAGAACCAACTGGAAAAGATTCCATCCTGACACTAGTTAGTTACAAAAATTTTAAAGGACATAGCCTAACTTTGTGAGCATAAGCCCGATGAAACAAGAAAGAGATTTTGATTACAGTAAGGCTGAAATGTACGCCACTATATTGCTCCACAATAACATATTTTACGCTGCTCATCTCTAAAATTGCTGTAGTAATTTGTACTGATAACATACTTGTTGACAACTCAAGAATTTCGAAACACTTGTAAGTTCAGTCGTAGGCTCGCTTTGTCATGTCACGTCAACTGTCTTGCCTCCTGGAATGTGCTTATCATACTGCATGTAGCTCCGTGTAGCAACGTCATCCAAAACTAACACAGCACAACTTTTATGTTTTAAATTTGCTTAAAAAATTAAATTTCCAACAATAAGCAATAAGGCTTTCATAGACCGGGCACTTCTCAGAAAAACAGAGGAAGTTGAAATAGTTTGTTGGTGGTACAAAACAATAAAACTGCACGAAATAGCGAAAACATTTTTGTAATGAAAAATATCTTGTCTGACACTCCTCAGGGTGCAAAATCGTCAGAATTGAGGTAGGAAGAAATCAATAAAACTTCTACCAAACTGTCTTTGAAAGTAGCCAATCAGAGGTCTGCTAGATTGGTGTTTTTTTGGCCAATCAGTGTCTGTGGAACTAAATCGTTAGCCAAAAAGGCCCAATGAAAAGACAAATTCATTTTGTCTGCGAAGCAACGGTTTTGTTGCTTTGATGTGGACGGACTCGAGCACGGCTAGGTTATAAGCTGACCTAGCTCTGCCTATTATGCGATTCTGATCTCAATTCTGATGATTTTGTACTCTGAGGAGTGTCAGACGAAAAAAAAAGCTTTTCAGAACTAGGTTTTGGCATTTCGTGCAGTTTTAGAGTACGTTGTATGGGGCAGCATTCAAAGACATACCTCAAGACTTAAACAGAGTGCCTTTTATCTGATCGCAATCCTTGCTGGCAGGTTCGTGATTTTGCTACGATATTTACCTAACAAAACGCTACAACATTTTCACTGACCTTTAGCGGAAATGGAAGCTCTCCTCTATACTCGACAGCATTTTCAACATCATTGTCCATCACAGCATCCTTCATTGTCTGTACAAGTCTTATTCCATCTTCGTTACTAATAACCTCCCCATCTTGATACGGCTCCTTGTATTCCTTTTTCAACATTGCGGTCGACAGAATGTCACAATTAAACTTGGAATACCGGCCCTGTTTGCGCGATTCAGCAAATAATGGCGAAGTGACCAGACCCACACCTCCGATATAAGCAGTCGAATATCTTCGATCAAAACGTATAAATATAATAAAAATGGGATGCCGATCGAAGTTTGCTAGAAGTTTCTCTAAACCCTGACAGTCATCAAGGGTCGGGGTGAAATCCCCAAATTTGTACAAATATTCTAGTCTTTGCTGAGTGGTATACAGCACAACAAATTTCGCTATCTGTTCGTATAGAAACTTGCAACTAAGTCCTTTCAATTGTAACTCATTAAACGGTTTCGGTCCCAGTCTCTTAATATTAAATCTCCACTGGGGTTTACGAACTCCTCCCCGGTCTGTATCATTATTACTATAATTTGTAAACCTGTTTGGATTCCCGTGTACATCGTGTCGGGGCTCCCTTTCTTGTACTGTGTATGTAGCCCCTCGATTAATACCATCACTTATATTTTTGCCTGATTGTGGGGCCTCCCAGCGTGCACCACTTCGGTTGTCCCTCTCCTTCTTTGGCACCGGGTCTTCCACTGGCGGAATCCGATCTGACAATCGCTTCGGTTTAAATAGAGGCATATCAGGGTATTTCACAGATTTCGTTTCTTTCCTCTCTGCAGATTCCTTCCTCTCTTCTTGATTGTTACACTCACTAGTGTCAATATGTGAACCGCCCATACCACTCTTATTTGAGCTGGTGTCGCTATTGTCCAGTTCAGTATCCCCTGCTTCATTTGTCACAGGTTCATTTTCTGCTTCGTCGACAGTTGGAAATTTAAGCATCCGCGGATAATCAATTTCGAGCTCATCATCAGCACTTGGCGAACATAGATCACCCCAGCTAGCACTGGCGCCATTATCCTCTTTTCGCGTTATAATCAAGGGGGAAATTTGAGTTTCACTCTCTTTATCATCAGGTTCTAAGTCCCGTTTCTCTTGGGTAGCTTTGTCGTCATATTTGCCGTCGCTTGATGTTATTTTGACCGCTTGTACCTTAGGAGCTGATGGATTGAGTAAACGATGGTCCACGGCTGGCAGAGGGAAATCCTTATGAAGAAAATAAGAAAAATTTGGGAGTTAAAATTTTTTGGTGTAAATCTTTTATACTAAAAATAGATATTACATTCTAACTTTTGCATGCTTGATAGGCATCCTGAAATAGCTGTAATACTTGACGAAGGTAAACGCCCACGTGAGCGACAGATTAAGAGCCATTGTCATGTAAAATCTGCGTGACTGTGGCAGTCAATACCATCAAGGCGTGGTGGGGCGGGGTAACTATCTCAGGGTTCGGATCCTGTAGAAAGTACGTAAAACTTGATACGCATAATATGATAAACTTGCCGACAGTCAAGAGTCCAAGTTACAAGCAGCAGAGATGCGGGTGTTGAGATTGATAGGAGGAGTCACTTCAATTAATAGGATACGAAATGCCCCAATCAGGGACGAAATGAAAGTTGTACCATTCTTGGAGGATAATGAAAGATGCAGACTACGCTGGTATGGTCATGTGATGAGGATGAGCAAGGAGAGAAAACAGACAAAATATCTTGAGTGGTGTCCGGCTAGTATAGACCAGTAGGCCGCCAAAGAAAGTGGTGGGTAGAAGGATTGGATAAGGCGTTACAAAGATGAGGCAAGTCGCTCGGAGAAATTGAGGAATCACGAAAGCATGAGGGCAGGGCTTCTCAAGAATTCACCAGCTGACAGATAAAAATCTAACAGGCAGACTGATGAGAAAGGTGAGAGGTACCGGCTACTAGAGAGTACAAATTGTCAAAGATCATGGAAAACGTCGAGCAGGCATGTTGAATAAATACGCGGTAAAGACTGGAGCCAACTTTGTTACGTCATCGGATTCAAGAACATCAAGACTAGCATGCATATCTGCTGGACGCGTGTGGACGTAAGGCGTATCCATAAAGAAAATGTTGCGGATTCTGAAAGATCTGGATAAATGTGGACGTGGCCATTGCAATGTTAAAGATTGTATCACGTCAAAACACGGATTTCCAAATTCTCTGATGGAAGTAAACAAAGTAGTGACCAAGCTACACTATAATATGTGTATACATAACAAAACTAAGGTTGGGGTATTTTAAACGGATTGGCACTTCGGGCACTTCGAGTTACTGGAAGAATACATACATAAAAGTACGTAAAAATGAGATGGTAATGCATTTGTTGCTGTTTTGCTAAAGGGTTACGTTGCACTTTCGTAAGAACATTCTACAGCTTAACTCTCGTAGACGAAAGAGGAAAACAATGATGTGAACGCAAAATCTGCTTACCTCTTTTTCTTTCGCATTGTGTTGAACTGCAAATAATAGAGAACATGATGATCAAGATTTTGTAATACAAAAACACATGCCATCAAAGCCTAGCATGAATTTGTTTACATAAATAACCAAGTGCCATTCTAAAATTGGACGTACTAATCCTTGATGCTATCGCGCCTTCGTCCCCCATAACATTTTTTATCGTTAATCCACTGTTAAAGAAAGGAATAGTTCTTTAATTTTTATCCCAATAGCAAATATTTCTGCTTCTCTGGCTGTCAGAACAGTGCCCAATACAATCGATGCCCATTCCTACACAACTAAAGGTCAGCTTTTCTTTGGCATGTGAATTGAGCCTTTAAGCACAGGTATCCGGCATCCGGCATCCAGCAACGTCATTAAATACAAACATACTTAGACACCGGGACGTGGCCAGTCTTCTAAAACTATAAAGTTGGAGGGAGGGGGGATAAAACTTTGCCAAGAAACCAAACCCTGTTTTGCAGCCACAGTGTTAACAATTCAAGTAGTTTTAATACTTATGCTTATAGCTAGGCGTTAACACGAGACAGATTAGAAGAGAAAATTGAAAGTGTCACCACTTGGATTCGAGTTCACTGGTATCTCACTTGTTATCTTTAAATACTCTCTTCTCTATATACGAGGCAGATTATTGGGAGGGGGAAGAAAATTTGAGCGGTCGAACAAGAACATAAACACTGTTTTATCTAATAAACAATGAATATTAAAACTCGCCATTAAAGTTCGTTTGTCTTCGTCCTCACTTGTGACGTCAGGGAAATTTTACGACAGAACCCTTTTTCACTTTCAAAGCAGGAATATTGGGCGGGAAGACAACTCCCCTATAAAAGTGTCCACCACAGATGTCCGCTGTACTTTAGCTTTTTAACCTTTAACCAGCAAAGCTTAACAAAATTAACTTGCTACTTACCGGATCCCCACACATCTGATCTGATATCAAGCTTTTCTTTCTCGTTCTCAAGCATGAAACACGTGATAGGTCCAGTGCCTCGTTTCGAGTCTGCCTCAATGTACAGATTCGTTATGGTATTCTTAGTCATATCACTGAATTTCCACTTTGCCTGCATTAAAAAGAACGCAAACGTCTGGAATATGTAACGGTTAACATACCTTGGCTTCTAATAGGAGCAGAACCTTGGCAGATTATTGGGAAGTGGGGGTGGGGGGAGGAAGATTCAAACACATTCGACAAGGACGTATTTCTTATCGTATTCAATTAAAAATGATGTTGTCATTTGGGTCAAAAACGCAAAAAATACTCTTAATGAAATTATCTTTACTGGTGATCAGGCAAGATCACAGGCCTTTCATTATTTTTTAAGAACATCCATTAGGGAGGGCAATCGCCCCACCCCTTGCACTCCAAAGTGTCCACCATTGCTTTCTCTTGAAATAAATGTCGTATAAATAATAATAAGGTATGAGACCTCGATCACTAAGAAGAAGTCACGTTTACTGTCCACGCCTTCAGTACACTTGCAGCGTATCGCCTTTAAAAATTGTCCCCTACCAACTCGCTCTAAGCCCAGTCTCGGTATAAATTTCATTCCGCTAAGGTAGATTTTTAAGGCGATTTTTACAGCTCAAAAACCTGCATCCAAAAGCAGTTGTTGATCAAAGATGTGCAAACAGGAATTATAAGTGAAATGGGAAGTTTATTTGTTGAACTGGAAGAGAAATTGTACTTGCTTGGTAACTACGTTGGACGTGTTCTGTTCTACAAGAACATTTGGGGTGTTATCATTGCAGTGGACACATGCACACGATTCAAGACTTTTGACAAGTGCCTAAACCTTTTACATATGAATAGGCAAGACTTGAAGCATGTGACTTTCCTACGGCTCGCAAAGTTCCTGCTAGGAATCATGTGGCAGTAGTTTCGTCTAGCAAATATAGCTGTGACTCTACTAACCAGAAAGGTAGGATGCCCCATTGAAGCTATCACATATACTTTGCACTCTAATGCAACCTTAGCATAGCCTTGATCAGTTGAATAAAACGAAAGAACCCAAAACGACTAAGCCATGCCTGATACAGTTCCGGATCAAAGAGATACAAAGACTGACGTTAAAATATAATCGATATAAAACATGAATCAGTCTAGACCGGCAGAGGAACACTTTCATGTATTGATCAGTTACCTAGTGTCAACTATCACACTTTCACAAAATAGTCAAATGCTATCCTACGTTGTTTTAAATTCTATTGCCTCCTTCTGGGACAGAAGATTCTTTTAGCAACGAGACTTTTAGTAATCAAACTACGTGTACCTCTATATTGGTAGGCTGAAACACCTAGCAATTATCAAGTCAATAAACATAATAAGGACATTTTCGTATACTCGTTGTGGTCTACTGGTTAAGGAATCGGACTCACATGCCAGGGGTTGTGGGTTCGAATCACACCTAGCCCGATATAAAGACTATCGGTTGGGAAACGCAACGGGAGACCACCCCTATACATGTGCTCTCTCCCTAGACCATTGCTTACTCTGGTTGGGCAATAGGCTACGCTCGAAATCGAGTATGCCAAAAAAAATAAAAATAGGCGCCTGAGTATGGGAATTTGGCCTAACAAATTTAGAACCTACGTAACGGCGATAATACTGCATGGATTCGAAAGCTGAAAAAATATCAGTAGAGAAATGAAGGAGAGGTTGAAAGTGGCATAGATGTGGTGCATCAGAAGAATACTGAGGATACCAAAGGTGGCTAGGAAAACTAACCGGTTCACCAGCACGTGGGTTAACACATGAAGTTGATTGATATCAACTACAATCATCTGAATCATTTGAATTGGAGTCCTGTTAGCAAATGTCTACCAGCCCTTCTCGCCCTTAAAATTTTTAAAAGCTAGAAAGCTGACAGTTTATACTTTTAATATGTTTGTCAATACATACTGGCATGCGGATAACAAAAAATACATTTATAAAACCTCTCAATATACCTTTGACAATTGGCACATAGGTGGAAAAACTCGCCAAAACGCAACTGACAACGGCCTTCTTCACAGTGAAATTGCCCATATAAGCTAAAGTGTCTTTAATACTTAGAAAAATGAGAAGGGGTCTTTTGACTACGAAGTTACGCCCTACCGGAAGAGAATAGGAAGAGAAATAAGCCTGAACATGATATAGCTAAGAAAATCTTTACGCTATCCATGACAAATCGAAGAGTAGTACTCTTTATCAGCCAAAAGGGCTGTTTCTCAAGCACTGCAAAATATCTCTTCAAAGACAATAACATACGTACCTCATATGGAAGTTTGCCTTTAAAATTTGGGAACAGACTGCAGTAATATGCCTAAAAAAACCCCAACAAAGACATAAAGTTGTGTGGTTATGACATAAACTTACGTAAATATGACATACGACATACACTTACGTATGACATACGTAAAAAAGCAAGGACGCTGCTTTGAATCCTGCACGCGCTGCACAGTGGTAAAGGGGTGATATGAGGCGTCAGTGTTTAACACTACTAAGTTTGTACTTTTAGACAGATCATTTAATTGTTACCATAACGTCAATAATCCTGTTAACTGGCCTTTTATCTCACGTTACATCAAGCGTGACTGAAAAAACGTGGTTACTTTTACCCTTCGCATGACAATCTATTCATGCTTGCTATTCACGTTACTCATGGCATTCCTTGCTATTCCTGCTATTCATGCTTGCAGTCCCCTCCCTGTCCTATCTCTCGAAACATAGTTTCCCACTTCACGAGAGCAGATGGCAGAGCTAGTCCTCCGGGAACGTGGCAGGAAAGCTTAGGGTCAGTTCGAACTCACGACCCTCGTATTGTGAGTCTGACACCCTACCACTATGTCACAACTGTTACTCATTTCCATGAACATAACCTAAATAAAATGTGCAAAAAACACGATTCCTACAAACACTAGCCACTGCTACATCGTGGCGGTTTCATAACATTTAGGCTTTTATGGGGGTCCCGCTAGCCCTGTTCTACAAACCTATGTTCAAAGGGGTCCGAAAATTCGTATCAAGTATCGGGGGGTCACATCGAGGGTTAGGAGGCTCTCCCACATCACTAGATATTAGTCTAAACCAACATTACTACTCCCCCTTCTTCTATTCAAATCTTCCCCTTTCACAAATCCCTAAAATTGGTATAAAGGGGCAACGGAATCAAACGTACCAAATAATCTAGTCCCTTAAATTCGTCAGGCAATGGTGTTAATCGCGATTTGGGAAATGTTTCCATTGAGCCAGTGTCTACATATCGCAACTGCACCTACGAAGAAGATACGGGAAAAAAGGAATAATTCACTATAAACACGAGCAACAACAGGGGCAATACGATTTACATGTATTGGTTGAAGAAGGAGATGGAGAAGAGGAAAGAAGAAGAGGAACGGAGAGGAGGGAAATAAAAAATGAAGAAAATATGGGGCAGAAAAAGAAGGAAACGGGCTGGAAGGAGTAATGAAGAAAGACATAATGCACGTAAAGATAAAGCCCTGGTGCACACCTAACTTCAAACAGAGTCAGGTACATTTTCTGATATGTTACACAGACAATTCAATTACAGTAGTTATAAATTGACGCCAAAATAAAAAAAACGAAGCCAAACTTCCACTTCGTAGTATTCAGTCAGATACAGATTTAAAAAACGGTAAGTAAGAAACAAACTTGCAAAGTATTATTTTACTTTACACAGTTCAGTGCTACTTTTCCGTTTAGCTTGTCTAATTCTTGTCTAATGTTTATACACGTGTTGACTATACAAGTTTAAATCTGACAAAAATACGTAACAACGAGTAAACAAACGAAAACAGCAGGTCTAAAAGCGTAGACCAAAACGATTTTTAGAAAACAAGGTTTCTTTGTAGAGGTACAAGAACATCGTACTGGAATTTAATCAGTGAAGCGAGACTCAATTCTTTAAAAAGAAGTCACATTATATGGCTACATGTAGATACTAGAACCATAACAATCCCCTTACTCCGCTAATAAATCAACAAAGATCGTTGTCACTATTACCTGATCGTCATCCAGTTCCTTTTCAACGAATGAACGAAGCCATAGATTTTCAGACTTCGAAAAGACACAGTACAATACATCCTTGCGGATCTCCTTGACGAAAATAGGAGTTTGCTGGCTGTAAATTAACATTCTGCAACGAAAAAAACATAGAAAAATAATGCAGTTGAATGGTCACTCCAAGAAACAGGATACTATATAATCACATCGACAAGTAAAAGTGTAAATAGACAACTTTGAGAGTGTGATTTTTAATGCCATCTTCGCTGATTCCTTCCTTGCTTTGCTTAAGGAGTTGGAAGCCGATGCATAAAAAAAGCATAAAATCTCGTATCTGGTTTTCACTCAGTAAAAGGTAACCAAGGGGAATACCAAAAATGCAAAAAAAGTCAGACATTTCTATTTTCGGGCATCGGACCGTCCATAACTTGGTGTCCTAAAAAAAGGCATGTCCGATTTACAGTGTTCCTAAACGGTTTGTGACTCATTGTGGTGAAATGTCATGAGTTATACCTTTGTCCAAATACAGCAGAAAGTCCCATTATTAATAAAAGAAATTTGTTCGGTAAATTCAACATATATAGAAAGTTGAAATTATTGGGAGGCCTAACCCGCCTCCCTCCCTCCAGTAGTTACGCTTATGGGTCTAAGTGACTCCATCTTATAGCAATAGTAACGTCTTTACCTTAGATCCTCTGATATCTGATTTTGATTTTTTCTAAGCTCAGGCGCACAGGGAACACACCAGAAGGTACCATCATTTGCAAGTGAACTTATGACATCCACGCGGACTTTTGTGGCCTTCTCCAAATCTGCAGTACGAAAAATCATAATAATTTATCCAACGCCTCTATGAAAGATACATTTTCAGGGTAATATTAATTTAAATTTAATCACATTATAATATTACTTCCTGCTGAAACTATTTCTACGGAAAGTGTTCTGGCATCAATGGGCGGCTCACCGTAGTTTCAGCTATACGACATAATAAAACCCAGAACAGCCTCTCTTTCGTAAAAATCACTCTACAGTTTCAGTCTCAACGAATAAAAAGTACAGTTGCTACTTGAATCGTCAACCTTAACTTACATATTTCAAAATATTACTTCTCCTATTTTTTTATCAAATATAGGCTGGTTAAAATAAAATTAACTTCAACAATCCAGCCTATGATTTTAAGCTTGATGTACAACACTGCAATGAAAAATCACACATTTTTGTTATGCTGGTTTGGAAACGGGAAACAAATCTATCAAAGTGCAGTTTAAGTCAATAATCATCAAGGGCACACTCGTTCGTCAAAAGGATGACAAAACTAGGAAGACACAAGTTTGGGATGGAACCTATAAAACGGCAGGTATTCAACTTGTTATAAAAAGAAGTGTAATAGAAGCGTAATAGAAAGGAGTACAGTAGACGCGTACTAGAAACGAGTGTAGCATAGACCAGTAATAAAAAGGACTGCGGTAAATTTGTAATAAAAAGAGATGTAGTAGACGAGTAATAAAGTCTGTCGTAGATGTGTCAGAGAAAATAGTCAAGTAGACACGTAATAGAAACGAGTGTCGTAGACGTGTAATAGGAAGGGCTTTCATACACACATAATAGAATGGAGTGTCATAGTAGCGTAATAGAAGGGGTGTCGTAGTAGCGTAATAGAAGGGGTGTTGTAGAAGCGTAATAGAAGGGGTGTCATAGAAGACTAATAGAAGGGGTGTCGTAGAACCGTAATAGAAAGGGTGTCATAGACGCGTAATAGAAAGGGTGTGGTAGAAGCGTAATAGAAGGGGTGTCATAGGCGCCCAACAGAAGGGGTGCCGTAGAAGCGTAATAGATGGGGTGACATAGAAGCGTAATAGAAGGGATGTCACAGACGCGTAATAGAGGGGGGGGGGTTGTAGAAGCGTAATAGAAGGGGTGTCATAGGAGAGTAATAGAAGGGGTGTCGTAGACGCGTAATAGAAGGGATGTCGTAGAAGCGTAATAGAAGGGGTGTCATAGGAGAGTAAAAGAAGGGGTGTCAGACGCGTAATAGAAGGGGTGTCGTAGAAGCGTGATTAAAGGTGTGTCGTAGACACGTAACAAACATAAACGTCAAAATGATCTGATAGAACAGAGCGTGGCAGACGTGTAACAAAATGGCGTGTTCCAATCACTCCCGGCTATGTAAGGTATGGTCACATAAGGAGAGCAGACCTGGGATTCCCTGTTAGATTTCTTACTACCACGACAACACTTTGTTGCATGACCTATGAACTATGTATGAACTATGATGTATCATTAGGGTGGTAAAAACAATTTTTACAGACGGTGTTCTAAACTTCCTTTTCATGAATTCTTTTACTGTTGAGCGATTTTTATCCTATCGTGGGAAACTACTCACTGGGGCCAATTCAAGCTTGCTTTGTATGTCATTTGAAAGTAATTCTCAAACTCAGTGGCTCGATATGTCGCAACTCTTCTGTAGATGTGTGGTGGTTATATTTTCAACCATGGTGCTCATCACGAAAGACCTCCTTTTGCTAACCTCAATCCCCAGACTTCATTATCCGTTGGGTATCACAACCACAATCTTGACGTCCACTGTGATCATGGCACATATTGTACTTTAAGACTTCTGAGCATGACATGGATTGGCTTCTTGTTAAGAGGATTATCAAAGTTTACCCTGAGTGAGTAAAGTTGTAAAATCTGTCAAGCATTACCCCATTGCATTATATCATTTACACTAAATTCAAACCGTTATTCTTAAGGCTTATTCTTAAAATGAGATAAAATTTTGCACTCCCAGGTCAAAACTACCTATGGAAGTGGGATCAAACCGTGATTAAAAGATCTGTTATAATCCCATGCCAATAGGCCATCAGTTTGACGCAGCGTTACTACAAGGAATAGTGCTTTACTTTTATTCCTGTTTAGTTGGGTATTCAATAAAGGCCGTTTCACCCATCTTAGCTTTAACCACTGGATTCGAAGGTACCTAGATAGTTCCTGAGTGGGTTAGGTGCCTACATGGGTCCTGGGTGGATTAGGTGCCTACAAGGTCCATGTGTGGGTTAGGTGCCTACATGGTCCCCGGGTGGGTTAGGTGCCTAAAAGATTCCTGGGTGGGATAGGTGCCTACATGGTCCCTGGGTGGGTTAGGTGCCTATATGGTTCCTGGGTGGGTTAGGTGCCTACATGGTTCCTGGGTGGTCTAGGTACCTAGATGGTTCCGGGGTGGATTAGGCGCCTACATGGTTCCTAGGTGGGTCAGGCGCTTAGATGGTTCCTAGGTGGGCTAGGCGCTAACCCACGTAGAAATTGTATCGAGAAGGCAACCAAGACGTTTATAAGCTGATATGACACCATGTCTA
>JAAAKL020005735.1:6595-18901 GCA_010016065.2 Carybdea cf. marsupialis auct. non (Linnaeus, 1758)
CATTCAGAAACAAGTTCCAAGTCTACCTGGGACGCTTCAACGTCCTTACTATAAAATTAAGTGCCACTTTTGAGGTTGGGTACCTTCATCTACTTAATCCTGAGCATTCAGAAACAAGTTCCAAGTCTACCTGGGACGCTTCAACGTCCTTACTATAAAATTAAGTGCCACTTTTGAGGTTGGGTACCTTCATCTACTTAATCCTGAGCATTCAGAAACAAGTTCCAAGTCTACCTGGGACGCTTCAACGTCCTTACTATAAAATTAAGTGCCACTTCTTGAGGTTGGGTACCTTCATCTACTTAATCCTGAGCATTCAGAAACAAGTTCCAAGTCTACCTGGGACGCTTTAAAGTCCTTACTATAAAATGAAATGCCACTTTTGAGGTTGGGTACCTTCATCTACTTAATCCTGAGCTTCATTTTCAGCATATCTGCAACTTGAAGCCAATGAAATAAGAGGGATGTTACACGTTGTTGTAAAATGACAGCTACATTTTGTACACGTGTAGCCCGTTTAGAGTATTGCAACTATTGATATGGCAAAATCCCCATTAAAACAGCTTGACATCTTCTTTTCGTACCACATATAAACGAACAGTCAGTCTTTAAATATTGAAAATACAACTCCATATATTCTGCAAGAAAGATTGAACAGTGATAAGTTGCACGGGCTAGTTTTGGTTCAATGTTAGTTACTTGGGCGCCGTCCGAGTTCGAAATATATTTAAAATAATTTGGTTCACGATGCAGAAAATGCAAAAATCCCGGCTGGCTTACTTTCAATTAGATTTTTCATCGAACAGCTTGATGGCATACCCTACTGTTGTTAGGATAATGTTAATAGATTAGTTTGTGACTCAGTGGCCGGCCGATATCAATTTTCATGACCTGCATGTATCAATAATTACCCTGGTTCAGAAAAGAGTCATTTGGGTATTAAATCTGAAGTGCATACTCTCATAGCTGGAAGTGTGGCACATGGTGCAAAAGTGGAGTTCACAAAAAGTCCGCAAGGAAAGGAGAAGAAAGATCCTCAAAATTTTTTGAATGCACTAATACTATAATGCCATTTCATGTGGCTATCTCTGTTTTTCATCAACGACAAACAATAAAATGGAGAAAATTATAAATAGTGGAAAACGAAATCTGCAATTTGATTCGTAGAAATAGTAAGGGGACGAGGTTAAAGAGATGCTTCGCATCTTTAGACTCCAGACTCCAGTGTATCTACTCATTTGTTCTGACCATCGCTAGACCTAGTGATGACGATTCCTTAGAGTCGGATACTCTTATACATAGACAGCCTATGGTGTTCGCGTTTCCGTCCGATCACGCTCCAAAACCCGTTAATGTATCTCAACGAAAATCGAGTCATAAGGGTTAGTGTATATGTTTTCCAAGAATTGAAAGCATAGGCAAGATTCAAACCTGACATTAAAGGTCTAAGGTATGCACAAATGATTACCCAAATGATATTAAAGTTTTAGGGAATTGCTACAGTTGTACGCTAAGAAATACAATCAACTCTGATGCCCCGGTGAAGTTAATTGAGGTGCTATTTTGGCTACATGTTCCACGGTTTAAAGATAGAGTTTGTGAAGCTAAATGTAAGAAAAGAATATATTAAAGGAGATAGAGGCAGTCAGATACCCAATAAAAGTTTAAGACTCTTCGAAAGTGATGGAAACGTCTTCCGTCTGCAAACTCACAGAAGAAAACCCTAATAATGTACTGCTGCAGTGATACTACTATTCATCATGTAAGGAAAAGTTTTGAAATCCCACACCAGGGGATAAATTAGAAAGACAAAGGCTGCTTGAAGAGGAGAAGTATCTCTCGAAACGTAGCTCGGAAAAAGACTACGACTCAAGACATGATAAACATCTACCATCAATAGAAGTTACCAGCAAACACCAGCAAAGCAGGTCTGACAAATGTTTTCGGTGCCTTTTTATGCGCTGGTTGAAAAAAATTGTACTGAAATTAGACAAACATCTAGCAACTTAATCCTTGTCAACTGTGTAAGCTTAGCATTAATACGTGAAGGCTAGGAAAGGCTAACACACTACCTGCCTAATTGTTGAGGAATCTTTGCGCTTGTATGGATGAATGCTCAAGTATGAAATAGCATACATATGAGGCAAAGACTAATAAAAGGAAGCTGGAGGTAGTATTCTATGATCAGCAGAAGGTGTACGACATGGTATATCTAATTATATGTTTATGGTAGATCGATGGATGGGAATATCGGCAAATATTTGCAGGATTACTGAGGAGAACTAGACTATACTTGCCTGCCATTCCAGCAAAGAAACCTAGTAAATGGATTAATAATTAAAAAGGGTTTTTGCCAAGAGGACAGTTTTTCTCCCTAACAGTTTTGTAGATTTCTGCCTAACCGATTTAAAAATGGCTATGTTGTTGGACGAGATGACGTTTCTTTACAGCTTCTAAGTTAAATGTGTCATTGACCTCAAAAGCGGTCTCGATATATGGACTGTTAATATAGGAGATATTCAACTGTCATTGGATTTTAGATGGAAGATAGCGCTTGTACAAAAGTAATAACTTTTCATCGTGTAATGGCACAATGTCAGTTTTAGCAAGAGTATAATCCGTTGTTTCGACAAAAACCATATCATGTTCAGAGGTGTACATTCCAAAATTAAAGACCTTGCCAAGGCACCAGAAAATTCTTATTAAATGGAACAGAAGAGAAGATCAATTTATTTTATAGGATGTTCAATGATAAAGTTATTGACAGCTTACGCGCTTTTCAATAACATGAGTGGTTGGAAACGTGTCATTCATGTAGGTACTATCCGCAAAAACCTGTTTTCACCCTCTCATCTTTTATAAATTCTTCGAAAAAGTGTTCTACCTTCACTCCAAACGACTGACACTACAAGTGCCTGACGAAAAGGTTTAGCATACTAAATTCGTTATTTTCATGTTTTGTACCACTGATCAACTTTCCAAATAATATTAAAGATAATAGTATAAACTTCAAATATTTATTTCACTCTTTCGTATATACTACGATTTAATCTGTTTACAGGTATAAAGGATTATACGTCATAAGAAAAACACTCCGATAACATAATGATAAAATACCAAACCAAATTAGCACAAGTCAAAAACCATAAAAATAAAAAGCTCTTAGCTCTACCGATCAATATTTCTGTTATATTAAATATAGTGGGTAGTTCTTATCATACAAGATATTATGTCAAGCCTATTCTTAACCCTAATTTGGGATTTACGCGCAACTGATTTTGCTCGGCTCGGACTTTGGAAAGTAATGTTCATGAAATTGAAATTTACCATGTTATTGGTAACTTCCTTCACTGCAAGAATTGTGAGGAACGCTTGGATATCAAAGCTCTAGTAATTAAATATGGGATTGTTTACCAAGGTCATCGATAGGACGCAAGCAAAAATTTGCGTCAATTTTTCATTTTGCTTTCAACTTTAGCTTTTTCTTAAAGTGAACTTACGACAATCATTTCCCGTATACATAATAAACAACGAAATCAAAGCACTATTGATATAAAATTTAGGATGTCTTTGTTTTAATGGACGATTTAACTATGAAAATTGACGTTTGCAGTTCCGTTTATGGTCAATTTTCGACTACAATGCAACTTTCCAAACGCACATTTTGAGCAGTTGTGCCAGAAATCTAAAACTTAAAACACCGCTACGTGATGAAAGACATAATGAGATAAACGCCACAAGGTTCCAAGTCTTTACCATCGTATGTATAATGAATATTTTGGTGTGCGAAAATCACATCAAAGCGCAGATGATAATAATAACAATAATGGTGATTATATAATATCTCGAACAGAAATACTCTACTTTGTTGTACCAGCGTCTGTTACAAAGCTTTATCAAAATGATTATGTTACCTACAGCAAACAATCATAACATTGGCATCTGCGAATGGTCTGAATTTAACGTAAAAGTGGCTCAATGCTACGAAAAATTAAGATATAATTGACAAATGCGGGGAGACATCTAATGACTGAACAGCTGGAAAATTGGGTGCTGATAAAAAGAAATATTTGCATAACTTTTTAATAAAGTGATTATTTCGATCGGCCTAACAATGGCAGAAATCACTACCAAAAGTGAGTGATAACAAAAGCACTGGGAACTGAATTCTCAGTGTATCAGCTAGTGCAAAGTCCCTCACAAATCTATGGGCTCCTTCAACTTTCCATGTCAGAAGAATCGACATTGATTCCTATTGGATTACTAATTCACGCCACCTATAAATGGATCACGTATATCAGGATACAACGTATAAATCAACATAGAATATGTAACAATGAAGAAAAGAGAGATAGGTACAAGTGCAACGAGCTAATTGAAGACATATCAATTCACGTTTGACTTTAAAACAATCAAGTAAGATCCAGAGAGTAAGTGGGAGAGGGATATTCAGAGGGTAGAAAAATCCTTATCTAGGAAACCTTGCCGGGAATATAATGTTCTCATTCTCACGATGAATATAAAAACCGAGCAAAGAGGGCGTGGGAAGACCACTGTGGCAACGAATAAATCCGACGAACACACATAATTTCACTCTGAGCTTTCGATGTATCTCATATTATTATTAAAGAACAACATGACGTAGCAAACTTTACGCAAAAACGCAGTACAATACAACAGTATAGAAAAACGTAATGGCCCCAAAGGGGGAACAGTAAGTGCTAAAAGAGGGACAAAGGAATAGAGCTCTAAGATAAGTTTAGAAAAGGTTTCAGTTTACACAAAAGAAGGCTTTCTTTGAGCAACAAGCCGAACTCAGAGTTAGCCGTAGCTAGGAAATCGAAGTTAGACAAAGAAAAAGTATTACAACAGTCATGTTCTCAACGTTATCATTCTTGAACCTACCTGGGATCTTGCCAAAAATTCCATTGGGATGTCTTGCTTCTGTCGCTTGGATTGAAGGTTGGGTTTAAACACCTTTCTGTCAGCTCTACGTTTTAAAAGGTTTGGGATAAAACACGAATGATACTTTTGACAGAATTGGCAGAGTTCAACATACTTGTGTACAACCTCTCGAGGAATATTACAGTAAGTTGCATTGATCTAAAAATAAAACAGAGAAATGAAACAAGTGTATACTCTATATAGTAAGATACTGCCAACATGCCCTGAACCTCAATTCGACGGTTTCTATTTTCTGAGGTAGTATAAAAACTCTTTGAGGATTTGGTTCATTATACTTAAATCAGTTAAGGGCAGAGGAATCCCACTGTTTTGACTACTGACAGTATTTTAGACTCCCCCCTTTTAATCCCTAATATGCTTTCAAGGAGCCCTGAATAATCTTCACACAATTACGGTTTCCAAAGTTACAAGTAAATGTCCACTTGACCCCCTTTCAGAGCCCACTATCACCTGGTGATCATACTTTTATGTGCATGGTGACAAAAGGTCTGGGTTTTCTGCAATATTTATGCTCAGTAAATTACATTGGCTCGTATGAACAAATTTCAAGTGAGTAATGCATTCACACTCATTTCAAAATTTGGAAATCAATAGCTGGATGCAATATGCAACTTGTGATTGAACTGAAAATCAGTTCAAGTTAGCTTAGATAAATTTTAAGAAGTCCATTCTTTACAGCAAGAAATAAAATGCTCTTTTGCTAAGGATGTGATGAACAGTTATAAATCAATAACACTACTTGTAAAATGTTATCAAAAAACAATTCAATCAACCATTTGTTCATACCTTTTTGAATGTTCCTTTATAACCCAAGTGTTTTTCACCTCCATTTAAGGTATGAGCAGCCTCTATAACATCATACATGTCTTCTTTAAATATTACCTGTCTGTGTTGACCAAGCATAGCATGGCTTGCTTTTGTCTATTGCAAAAGAAGTGCAAACATGATATACTAATATAACAAAAGTATTCAGTACACTACCAACAGCTAATAGTTGGCGCAAGAGGTGACAAATTTGATCCCTGCCAGTGGCATATACAATCATGCTTACTGACAGCAAATATACAAATCTCATGATTGCTAGTGCTTGCCAGAGTACTGAGTACAAAAGTGTACTTTAAAGTGAAAGTTTGTGTGAATTTGTAAGGAAAATAGTGTGGGTGAGCATATCCTATCCTATTAATCTATTCTATATATCTAATCTATGTGCCAATTTTACAACTCAAAGTGTAGATAATGACAGTATAGTTATTTTTAAAGTTTGGCAAAAAGAGGGAGGTCTCTTACTTGGTTTAAGCTATTCAGGAAGAAGTCTGCCCTGCAATGTCTAAATTGCATTTGTCTTTAAAAGTATCAATCCTATCACAAAGTGGTACCACAATTTGTTACATGGGGGACATGGAGACTTTATTACAACCAGGTTAGCACATAGGATTGAGACTAGTAAATATGCTTATGATTGATGCTACAACGTCTGACATAACTTTGGATGCTTATGGCTATTAAACTACAATCTTTCCAACTGTAACAACAGTACCTTAGTGCCAAGCAATGTCTACAGATGGGTTGACTACTATAACGAACTGCTTATTTATACCTATTGATGTTGTGTATTTCTGTCAATATTGTTCAAACCTCAATTGGTACTTGGAATCATTTCAGAGGCTATTACTGAAGAGAGAGTGCCATTTGTGTGTATGAAATTGTCACAGTAAATAGTGTAATTCAATAAGTTCATCATATTATCTAACTTCTACTTTCTTGACCCAAGTATTTTTCTTTCTTTCTTTCCTTTATGTGATATTTCTCATTATCTTACCTTTATTTTTGAAAATATTTCTTAAATATCACTTTGGAAACACATTATAACTATGGATTTATCACATCCTTGTATTTGTATCTAAGTTGAGCGTCTTTGCTGAGTTGCTCATAAAATGGGCCTCACTATTTAATGTGTGGTTCAAGGTCGGGACACAAATGGCTTTATTGACAGTAGGTAGAAACACCAGACCCTAAACTACAACCCGTTGTGTTTAAACTATATTGATTTTCAGATAGTGTAACTTTATTCAGTATCCCAGTTGGTGTGTTCATATTAAGAATGCTGTGGATAAGCTAAACATTCACAAGTTTCATATAATATCTAATTGTCTTCATTTATTATTCTTAACTGTTGAAAAAGAGGATATTCCAATGTCTGACACATTGAGTAAGTACACAGTCTGATTATTTTCCTTGAACAAGACTGATTTTTGAATACAAATTTGCTTCCTGACCCCAAACTATTCCTCTGAATCAAAATTAGGGCATAAAGTAGCCATGATAAATGTGCATTAATGTAACCTGTGGGACTACTGTACTATGATAGCAATAATATCATTTACACTTTGAGTTTGAAATTCAGTTGCCTCTCATATGGTTTGGCTACGATAAATGGAAGCCAAGGAAAATACCTAAAGGTTTGATAGTATGTGTAAATTTCAGGCCTGCTCCAGTCATAATTTCATCAGTATACCTGAGTTTTTCCTGTGTTTGATGAAACTGTATTTACAGCTAAAAAGAAAGATTTTTAGAGATCACAACTGAGTTTTGTGTTGGACTTCTTTATGGTATTTTGCTGTGGTATGTGTATGAGAGAGGTGTCATTGGCAATAAACGGAAGCCACTTGAGAATCTGATACAATTGTTTATATATAGAAAAATATAGCTAATAAAATATACCATGGACTTTGTACCCCATTGGATTGAAATTGATTTGTAACTATTGTATTTCAGTGGTAAGAATAAAATGATGCCTTGGACAATCCACTGATGTTATAGTATTCTAGTTTTGCAAGAAGAATCTGGTGGTTTGTAGTGTTGTATGCCTTCTGCACATCAATGAAAATTCCAAAAGCTATCTTTCTTTTGTTAACAGAGTATTTTATGCTATCTGTTATAATGATAAGGGCATGTATTGTTGAGTAATTTTTCCTAAACCCATATATTGTAAATTATAGAAACAAGAGTTTTTGACAACAATATTATAAATGTACTCTGATACACAGAGCTTTCTCACATATCTTGCTGTTACGTGTTTGCTATATGCCTCTATCTTCTGAATTTTTTCTGAGTATGCACAAGTATCTCAGTTCACATTGATTAAAAAGTCAATATCACATCTTTGATCAATAGAAAGAAGAATCAGTCCTAAACTGGTATTGCCTAGTAAAGTGCAAGCATTCTTGACACAAAGTTACAAAATTATTTCTCAATGATTGTGAGAGACCTTTATGAAAAGCACTTGGAAGTTTTAAACATAATTCCTCTGGAGGAAAGTGAGCTTTCATACTGAACTCAATGATTCCTAGAAATAACAGCAAACTTGCCTTTCAGTTTGGCTGAATTGGTTATCACAAAATACAATTTGGTACATCACCTGGTAAGCGTATTGTTATGACTCATTTTTGCACAAGTGAAAAACCTCATGAATCTTCTATAAACGTCAATACATAAGGAAAATTCATATATAATAAATGTATTCCACAATGCCCTTTTCCTACACTGTGTTATCACTTATTGATAAATTTGGAAGATTTTAGTTACCATCATACTAAGCTGTCGCAACACTAGCTCTCTCATTTGTAAGTGACATTCACTTCATCACAGCTACCGGTCTCCCACATGAAGGAGCTCATGGAGAGGTGAAGGTCAATACAAAATTTCTTCAGTCAGAAGGTGTGAACTTCCGAAGTATCCTCCTTCTTCTTTCTTGTGAATAGAAAATATTGACCATCTCATCAAAGTGAAGTAGAAAAAAGGGGACTATTTCTAGTGATAACAATACTACTTTTTCCAGTTTATCATAAAAGATTTCCATAAAAGAACAGAGGAATCACCTAGTAGCTTATCTTTCGGCATGCTAAAGATCTGAGAGGTGACATCACATCTAAGGAACATGTATATGAAGAGCATGTTGTCACATACACCACCAACAGCTTTCTTGACTTCAGTAATGTTCCAAGTTTGACCTTATCGTTATATGGAAGCATAATAACACAAAAGAATCATAGGGCCAGTGTCATTACCAACAACAATGGTAGGAGGTTGACTACGTTTAGCAATTGCTGTCTGTGCAATAAGAAGATCAGCATCATCTTCTGCAGATTGGATTTCACATACCAGTAGGTTGTGGACCACTGAGAGGACTGCAAAACACTGCTGCTTATTGCTATTGTTGCTGAAAAATATTTTCTTTGTGACTGATATTTTTGTGACTGATATTTTGGTGTCTGCTTCCATACTAACTTCACACACAATGTCTTGATTCTTTGTCATGGGCCTCATTCTTCATTGTTTCATATTGAGGGTAACTGTCAAAGACAATAGCCATCCTTCCATCAAAGTATTTGAGCACATAACATCTGTACATGGCACCTATTTTTGAAAGGTTTTACCTTTCTTCCATTTTTAGCTTCTGCAACAGTTCACCTCCCTCTAGCACATGCACTGAAAATGGAGGAGGTATACGAGCAGCAAATTGGAGCAGACTCTTCAGAAAGCTTGGGCAAGAGTTCATAAGCAAACACAGGCTCGAGCTTGACGTTCTCAGGATTTGGCGAGCCTTTGAGAAAGCAGCAGAGGATAAACTGTAACACTTCTGCCATTTTCCTTCATGAATGTCATCATCTGTGTCATATTTTGGCTTTCATGCTAGATTCGAGTTTAATAATGAACATTCACGCGTATCAGTGAATGGGAGGTGGCTAATATTTATAATTGCGGCTATTCCTAATTTGACTACAAAATATGCATTACTAACGGCAAAACAACATAGAAAGTAAACGACGGAAAGAAAAAAATTGCCATTACGCCTAGGTCTACACAAATACAAACATATCCAATACCATAACTGACAAGTAAACATACAGTACGGATGATATTGTAACAATTGATGTGCAATATGACAATTGTTAGCTCTTCACTCTCCAACATCCGACGCATATTTGTGTCCATTCATATCACACGAATTTCTTAGAGAGAATCGCATTTTAGACATCCCCGTCCACTCACATTTTGTGTATACCGGTATCCGTCTATAACTACAGGCTGTATTCTAAGGCTATTATAAGCCCTTGGAATTGGTCATGTACGTAGAGTGTGCGCGTGCATTCTAGATCACTTTACAGTCTTTAAGTTTAAATTTGTCACAATACTAAAGTAAATTACTTGCAGACTTCTTTTAAAATATACAAACGCACCTTATCCTTTACTGGTAGGCATAGTATGTCGCCAAGACCAACCACGTTTAGTATGTGGAATTTCTTGCCATTTATGTGAAAACGAAATTGTGGATCGAATTTCCTTTTCACGTCAGCACTGTCTCCCTTTTCTCGTTTTTCACGTAGATACCTGATAATTTTTTCTCCATATTCACGAGATATCATACTTGTGTGTCTTCCAGACTTACTGAGGAGCCACTGGTTGAATTCCTCTCTTTTGCTTGCTGCCATTGCACTAGGCCTTTCATAACAAAGTGTAGTTAAATGAAAATTGACGGCTACCTTGACATCTATTGAAACGTGTTTTGGAGCCCAATCATCAATGTGAGGATAAGGTAGGAAGCTCTCCTTTAGCGCCGAAGAACAGTTGAAGAAAAGAAAAAGAGCAGTATGGGGGTAGGAGGTGCAGGGGACCAAAATGAAATGAAACGGGCATCTTAGCAAGAGACAACTAAGACATTGAAGGGCTACGTATATCAATGTAATTTATACCTCAATCAAAGCTCAAAGGAGCTTCGGTCACACTTTAAGACCCTCCATTTTACGCTCCCACTTTAAGACCCTCCACTCTACGCTCCTGCATTATACGGAATAAATACGGTATTGCAGAAATCTGTTGTAAAAAAGCTCAATTTGTCAGTGATATTGCTAGATGTGATATTCTCAAGGGAAGAGAACAACGCAAGATATACATTGTGTTCCAGACAGATATGAGTAGCTGGACCGATGTGACTAAATAGTTATATTGGTCTTTGACCGATATAGCTCCAGACCGATATGACTCCTGATGGACCAGTATGGCTCTCAGCACACAACCTTATCTGCATATATGTATTCAATTTGGAAAATTCAGTTGAAAGAGCATTACAGAAGCAGGTACGAAGCTAAGGGGGTGTGAGGGATGCAGGAACTCTCGATAGCATACGTTCCCGCCCCTTTCCCCTTAAGTCAATGTCTAGATACAGATTTTAAATCGGAGCTTCATGCGAAATGTGACACTATACATGACATTGTTGAAAAGTTTGTTATTAGGGGGTATTCTGATTTGTTGGATGGTTGCAAATCCTCTCACGTAGTCATATAAGCATGTTGTCTGATCACAGTTAAAACAATAGCATTGTGAATATGATTCCTATGAGTACAAAAATGGAAATTTTTAATGTAGATTTTTGCTTTTTTTGTATTGAAGCCATTATTTACATAAGCAGAATTATTTCCTATTATTTTGGTTATCATCTAGAACAAGACCTACACTGTATACCAGCTGATAATCGTTCCTCTCTATTTTGCGTGGTACAATCTGTGAAGTGGTTGATTGATTCGTTAAGGCATTCTTTCGTGCGCTCATATTCTGCAGCGTCTAACAAAGACGTTTTTCGTTATGATGTGTCTTGGAAATATATGACACTAAACTTTGGTGGAGTTATATCGGTCCAAGACCAATATGACTAATCAGTCATATCGATCCGACTAGTCATATTGGTCCTACTAGTCATATCTGTCTGGAGCACATATATAACTGGACTCTCCAATTGATAATCTAGGCAGAAAATGAAGTCTTAAAATGAAAACAAGTGCCCGACATAAGGCGAGTAGATGAAACATACTCAAACACAATCTTTAATGAGCATTCGGTGTATCCTTTCACCATCCTCGGATAAAACTGTTTCAAGACCTTTTTAATACTATTTTTCTAAGGAAGATTACATTACTTTGAAAACCTTCAGGATATAAAATTCTCGGTTACCCTCGAGCAAGACAAAGAAAAGCGAGTGGTCATTGTCAACGAATGTCCAGAAATAAACTCACTATTGTAAGTCAAGAAATTATGTATAACATGGATGGTCTCAAAAAGTTTGTTTATCTTTTTGTCCCAGATTAGAAAGTATAGGGATTGCTTACTTTTGGTTGTTACGTAATAGGGGGTGTTTTTCTTTGATTGTTACTTAATAGGAACTGTTTTCTTCGAGTTGCAGGTGCTTGTTACATTAGAGAGAGCGTTCTTTTCTTAAAAAGCTAAGAAGGGTCTGGGGAAAACCTTCAGGGGCCCGCTAGTTGAGAACTTGAAAGGCGCCGGACC
>JAAAKL020005736.1:0-18901 GCA_010016065.2 Carybdea cf. marsupialis auct. non (Linnaeus, 1758)
ATCCTCTGGTATGTGGTGAGCATACTACTAAACATGTACCCAATAATCTGATGGAAGCTCCTTAAGTAACGTAGTCGTAGTCCGCCACCTTTCTTTGTGCCATACGTTGACTCGTAAAGGGTGTGCTACTGACCTGGTTCTGGTGTCTACCAGTCATATATGTAGAGACGGCGGAAGAATGATTTTATTGGTTGCCGCGAGCAAAATGACCCTGACCGACGAGATTGTGGCAACCCTATTTCGGCGACCATCAACGGAGCAGTTAAACCGACCAATCAAGTCAAATTTTCCAAGAACCGACTTGATGCGTGAAATTTCGGTACGGCGAGGGCCGTACCTGGCGTAACTGTTTTGCCGCCTCTCCATATATGGCCAAATAGTGGGTGCTATCAATAGATCATGTGCATAGTTTTTGTTTGCATTTAAGTTTGCATTGCAGACCCAGTCTGTGTAATTTTTTCCAGCTTAATGCTGTAGCGTGAGGCGGTGTTAGCGTTGGTTTTTTACTTCTTTGGCTTGGGACCCATGCTTCACATCCAAAGAAGGAAATTGGTGAGTCAGATTCTTCAGAATAAGATCAACTTTGTCTCGATTGATACATGGATCATAGTGTATCATACTTCGATAAAGCCAGCATGGAAAGGCCTTTGCGCCTTTCCATATGCCAACTGTTAGTAGTTTAGGATATTCAATATCTTTAACCTTTGGAACTTATTTATCTTTGATTGTAGGTTTTCCTTCCCATATGATGTAAAATCATACTATACCTAGTTTAATCTGAAGTAGCGACCTGTGCTAACTTTTCTTATAAACTGAAAACCAGAGACTACATCCCCTCCATTTCTCCCTCTTAATTTTATATGAAAGCCAAGGGACTTTGAAAGTCAGAGTGCGAAAACAGGGAATAGGTTACGAGAGTCGATTGAGCAAGAGAAAAGAAGGGAAATGTTCGGCTGTTGTAAAGGCCACATGGGATATTCGATATGTAACATTCAATTTCTGTTCAGGTAGGATAATCACAATTGTGTGATATGGAATAGGATGAGATAAGTTGTAAGCATGGGGAAAACATTTAAAGGGGAGGTGGGAAAGGGAAGAATGCAAAGTATTGCAATAACCACATTCAGTACGGTATCTGTAGCATGTTCGTCTAAGGCTTTTCCACGAGTGCTGCCGTAATGGGTACAGCTCTCAATAAATCCATTTTTAAACGTGATGCCTTCCACCAACTATCGAGGTCCGTGCTCTTTCGTTAAGTCAAATCCGCTGTGTTCCCTAGATAAAGTACATATCACATCAGTTCAGACTAAAGTACATATCACATCAGTTCAGACTAAAGTACATATCACATCAGTTCAGACTAAAGCAAAACTTACCCACTAAAGGATCCATAAATTATAAAAACGACGGAAGGTTGCAACAGGTCATTCTGAACCAATGTCGCTACTCTCGTTTACACAGTATGGCCACAGCAAGGTAATTCAGGATTTAAAAGCTGCTGACATTTAACTTGGTATGACCTGTATTTTAAATATAGTAACTGATATCGACCCAATGATCTCGTTTCACGGCATTTAAATGGTAGGCCTACTGCTTAGCGTGCGGAATATCTTTGGTGTTGGCAAATGGTTTCACGTGTTGTTAACTTGACCCAAAATTCGTTGAGTGCAGACGGTGGGAATTATTTCCTAGTGGCACATAAATTATAGGTATGTTTAAAGGCAGAAGCATCAATTGCCGTATGTAATGATTGCCGAAGAAGAAATGGGAGGTAAGGTCATACCAAAATTAAAGGCCTCAGTAAAGATTTTGTGATGATCTAAAAGCTTACAACTTTTTAGTGATCAAATGCTGAAAAATTAGTACATCTTGCTTTCAGAAAGTGATACTTTTGACAAATTAAGTTGAACTATAGTGTGTTTTGGTTCAATAATAGGATAACAGCCCGATCCTCTCCCGTTCCTTTATACGCAAGTGGATAGAACGCTATAAAAATTACATCAAACACATTTGTTGCTACAAGTTAAGCTGCCACTTGACACTAATCCTTTGTAACTTTGAGCCTTAAGATTCATGTCCATGTACTTGTGTAGCCTATATACGCTGTCAGGGCGCCTTCAGCCATGCAGCATTAGCCTGGTCCTGCCTGGTAGTACAGGAAAAGAATGCTCTCTGCTGGTATTTCGGTTGTACATTATACTGGAACTTTCTGTACTATGTTTTTTATGAAAGACTAGGTTTGTGAGATAGAAAAGGGAAAAGGAAAGAACGAGAAAAGCATAAAATTGTAGTTATACTAATTAGGTGAGCGATTTTTGATTTGGATTTAATATCCAGATTTTTTCTCAAGAAAATACAATCAAGGTGAAAACTAGACCATAGAACAGAACAAAACTACATATTGTAAGATCTTTTAGAGGCAATTTGTAGCGGATTTAAAACTGATAATGGGAACGTTAAAAAGCGTTTCGTGTCATGTAAAAAACTTGACGGAGGACGATTGCATTACACTTTTTTGCTCTGAAGAGGTTTGACCATTGATACGTAAATAACAGCAAATTTTGGAAAATGTTATTTTCGATTGAATGAGACTCTTACTGACTACATGACCTCCTTACATCGATACGTTTGCTCCATAGTTTCATCCCAGTTTGATACTTTGCGTGAATTGACCACTTGAATTTACTTTCTTTTTGTAGTGTTTACTACGTTTGACAATATTAAGGAAGTGGTACTTTGGGGCCAAAAAATCAAGTACACTTATCTAATTCGACAAATTTATTTGTAGTTTAAAAGTAAAAAAATATTTTGTATAATGAATGGATGCCGATCAATGTTTTGCCAGACACTGGTCAGCTCAATCGTCCGCAGTGAAGGTAGAATAGTTTGATAAGGAATGAAGGAACTGTAGCACATTTTTAATCCGATTTTTTCGTCTGTAGGAAACTTAGCCAGAAGTAACAGTTACTGTGATGGCTTTGAGCTACCTCAGCCTTAAATAATTTACGAGGAATTTCTTAGGAATATCCGATTCCTTAAAGCTGATGACACACGAGGCTTCATTGAAGCCGGATTCATAAATAATGCCGGTTGCAAAAATCCTCGTTTGTCATAAATTTTTAGAAGCTGGATGCAAGGAGTCGGTTTTAAGAATCTTAAAGCTTGCAAATCAAAGCGATTTTGATCGGAAGATTCATGAAGCCGAAATTAAGCTGAAATGGACCAATCGAATCTCGTGTAAGTCATCATGTGACTTGCTCTCCTACCAAGCCGAAAAATTCATCAAGGACAATGTCTGCTCACGGAAATGAAATGGGAATACAACTTAACATCGTACTCTTCATTCTTTTGATAGAAACAGTACCTGCTGATTGTCTCTATGTAACCCTGTTTGTTGTGCGGAAAAAGCAGAGGCATCTTGTCACTGATCCGGTATTTGGTGGTTACCTAAACACGGCATGGGGGTGGTCGCGGCTGGAAATGTTATAGCGAAAGGTTAAATTGCCTTTGAATGTCTCTTTTTAGGAAGAATACTGACATCAAAGTTAGGATATTTTTTTCTTCACTGATTTACCGATGCAGCATCATGAGTTGCCCCCTAATGTGCTCTAACAACAACAAGATTTTGTTGAAGTTCTTGTGAGTTTGTGTTTGTCAATGAAACTCTGTTATGAATCATTTGGACATAAGTACGCACAGTGGCACTAGAAAATGAGGTTGATAAATCTGGGATAAAACTTGTGTCAATGACAGATGAATTTGTGTTCATTTCTTTCCAAACAATACAAACAAAGAACGGCTTTCCTGGTATTACCTATCTGTCAACAGAAATCGGTACATTCGGGTTACCCAACAAGAGCCAAAAAACCAAATCGCTTAATCAAGACGGGATGATAGTTATAAAAGATTTTAAGCGTAAAAGCATGTCAAAGGAATACAAACTGTTTAAGTATTGAATATCTATGTAGGTTTTTACTGCACCCAGAGGAATGACGACGGATATGGACGTTTCTAACTGGACCTCTATTGACAAGGTCTGTAATGAATTTTGCTTTCTCATGGTCTGAAGACGTCTCGAATTTTGCCTAACAGCCTTACAAAAATGAACTTCGCTTTACCGTTGTTTATAATCACCGATCTGCCGCCAAAGCCTGGCTACTCCTTGTATTTCTCCGAATTTCTTTCGGGCAAAATCTGCTCCAAAGCTCCGTCTTCTATCAAGTACATCAATTTCAGTTCAAGCTTCGACAAATACTGTGATATGATTGGCTATCAAAACTGAAGCTGGATGCAAAATTCAAACTTTCGATGCAAAACTCTGCTACCTGCAAGCACGAATGTCATCGGAAATCTTGAAGCCCCGTTCATTTTTTGCTATGCATCCAGCTCCAAAGAAGCCTCTTGTGTCTTCAGCTTAATAAATAAACGAAGAAGATTGCAAACACAAGCACTAAAATCAGTTGAAGATGGCGACTTGGGTTAGTGAACAGTTATCGTTCTTCAGCTTTATCGGTGTTGCCACATACTCCCATTGCAATAAGAGTTTCAGTGCAGTAAAGTGATAAAGTCCAGTTCGTTCAGCAGGTGCTATCAAATGCACGGGTTGCTTGTATTATCAGCAATACAAGGAGCGAGGAGTGTGGCCCGAGTGGAATGTATTTTGTTCTGCTTTAAATTATGACCAGCTCCTATAAAAGGAATTGTTTGACAAAGCGTATCCAAAATCTGCAACACTGTTTGCCGGATGCGCCTTATCAGCAGACTTGATCATATAGACCTTTTTAAAGACGGGTAGAAACGCTTTCATCGCCGCTTTGAGCCAGCCAATACGGTTCTTTCAGGTTAGAGGAGTCCTCGTTTTTACTTCGTTTGATAGAGAGGCTACATACGAAAGGTAGGGTTGATATCTTAAAGGTCATTTCTTTTGATTCTATATAGAAACGTGATTCACATAACTGTATGAGTTTTGACATCGGACACGCTGAGTAGAAACTCAGAGTTGTTTTAAAAAGTTACAAAGTTCGTCAACAGTAAATTAGGAGAAGTCGACTGTGTCAGCCATAGTCGCTGTTTATCTGAACTTTTAGCCCAACCATTTGAAACTTCAGATGATGTACTTTTGCTGGGTTAACCTGAAAGGACAAATTTTTATGTGGTAAACATATAAAAAAACACTTGTTACCTGAGCGTGTAGCTAATGTGTTACGCAATCAAAAATTACAACGCAAGGGCCTAGTGACATCACAGTTATGGTGCCCAGCTCTTGTGTTTTCCAGACAATAGAAATCAATTTTGAAAAGATCTACCAGAAATCTTTATTAAGTAGTTGAAAACAAAGCGTTACTCTTTGTACACAAGATTCCCATTTCTTTTGAGTTGTGACAGCACTTTTGTTTGTAGGTGTCAACCGCTACTGTGCTTGCACGCCGCTCAGGATTTGAACCATTCCTGTTAACAACACACGAAAGGCATCTTGTAAGTGTTTATGCTTTTTTAATCATTCTTACTACTAACTGTTCTCCTCTGTTCATCAAATAAGTAACACATTGGATAGACTGCATGAGTACGAAGCGCTATAACACTACCGTTTGTCAAATATCTCCATGGTTGCTTGTTGAAATTTAAAGGTTGGCGTCACCTTCATGTTGTCTATTTGAATATCATTATTGTTGCTATGCTATCGAGAGTTTTCAATGCTTAGTTTAGTGGAAGCCCATAATATTTCAACAATCACTTGAAGATACCTGTTTGGCATTTTGAGTTTTGCAATACTTTACTATTCAAAATGGTTTCTTTGATTTCACATCCACATGATTGTTTTAGTTGTTGCTGTTGATTTAAGAAATTGCTGTTTTAGTGTTGGAAATGACATACAATATAGAGTCAAGATTTTCTGTCGCAAAAGAAACTACAGTTTAGTGTAGGAAGGATTTCTATATACTTGCGTTCTCACGCTTTGTAAATAACATGATTGTTTTTGCTGTGGTTCAGTTTTCAGCGTCTTATCTCTCGATGATTGTGGACACATTGTCCCTCGAATAAATATTGTCTCTCAACATGTGGCAGGCAATAAGAACATAATGGTATCACCTCTGTCATCGACTTTGTGATTTTTGGAAGTGTTCAGGTGGTCTTGGTCATTTCATCATACTATCATGGCATCGCGTTGCATACGTTACTACAACTACGGTTGACAGGTGACATAATATTTTTAATTTTTTGTGATTTAAAGCTACCTGGTACTTATTTTCTCTCTCTTTTAACGTGTAACCTGCTAGCCGCATATTTGAATTATACGTGCAGATAATTCCAACAATTTTGTCAATTGAAAAAGAATTACTATACACTCTTTTCTTATACAAGAAAAATGTGAAAAGGTATGTGTCTTGGGAATGTCATAATCATAAGAACAAAGTGAATCTTTCTCCCTCCGAGCTCTTGAATGTAACATCAATGTAAGAATGTGTCTTGCTTACATGAAACGTCAATAGACCCCATATGATTTATTGGCACGCCTTCCTCACATTGCATTAAATATAATGGCTTTCGAGATATAGATATTCAAAGTTTTACAATGCGTATGAATATACGATATACACATTCCCCTTCTTCTCTCTCTATCATATCAAGCAATGGCTCTCGCAAAATAGTATTCTCATTAAGAACAAATTTGTTCTTAGCTAATTTTCTATTTTTTGTGTGTGAAGTATCCAAGCTCTTGTTCTTGTAAAGATAAGGAGAATTTTATTGATTGTTTATGTGTTGCAGGCCTGTCTATTATGAAAGACAATCAAGGTTTACCAACAGAAAGTAAACACTTTTGTAACTGTTAGCTTAAGAATCTCTTTTCTCACACTTATTTTAATAAATGTTCAACAAGAAACTAATAACATCAATATTTCGTATTAACTGTTATCATCAGCACAGTTTTCCACGGCTGTAGCTAGCGGGAGGCAAGGGGGCAAGTGCCCTCTCAGTCTGCGTTCAGAACAAGATTCAATAATTATAAGTGACATTTTTTCCTAAATTTCTGAAGCAGAAAGCAGAAAATGCACAGATAACGGTTCCCCAAACTAGTGTTTTTGAACACTTTACACAAGAAGCGCATAAACAAATGAAAGGTTGGTCTCTATTTTTTAAAGATCAATATGATAATGAGGCCACATTGAGACAGAAGGAGTCATTTGGCAACACAAACTTAACGTTTTTGCCTCCAATATTCTCAATGAAAGGGAAGTCCCTTTGGGTTCGTAATACTAAGTGTGCTGAACGGTGGGATATTCTCTCTGGCGCTGGTTTACCTCTCGCTTTATCGTGTGGCTAACAGGGGATATTTCTTTTTGTGTCTATTTGTTGGAAGTTGATCATTGTGAGATCACCTTCCTGTAATGAATGTTCGCATTGTGTAGGTTGATGTTATGGTGTAGTCCTGGTATGACGGAGTGTATTGTCTGATGAATGTGGTATGCCTAAAGTTGTGCTCTCAGGAAAGCAAGCCTGTGGAGTGTAGTTGTAGCACGCTGGGCTGCAGTACGGAAGGCCGCGAATCGAAACCCGGCACGAAACCCGGCACGGGCATCAGTTTTTCAATACTATTCGAGCCTCAAATTCCTTATGCAAATGCCATTCTCACAAATCTTTAGGAACAAAGGAAAAATTGGTTCTCTATAGCTATTATTGTAAAAATTTTAAGGCATGTAAATTCCCACGACCTTTTCATAAGAAGAATTTTTTAAATCTAAGGTATATAACGTAGCTCCGTAGCTCCAGCTTGCACTTTGTCACGGCTTTAGGAAGGAAAGAGATTTCCGAAAGCATACGAAAGCACTTTTAGCATTGTTGTTAATATATATGTTTTTAGCTATGCTTTTAATCTGTTCGAGTTTTAGTATATATATTAAGATATAGATAGATAGGTCCTGACTACCACTGCTGATTTACAATTAGGACGCTATCGCATAATGTCATCAGGAGTTATGAGATGCTGATTTGTCAACAAACGAACCCTAGACTTCCTCTGTTACACTATTCAAAGTAAAAAATTCAGATTTAAAGTAAAAAATTCAGAAGTAAACAATATTTTGCTTTGAAAATATTGCCTTAAAGTTCGTGATACACAAGGCTACAACGTTAGCTACCTACTAATTTACCTTGGCAGCTAACATCAAATAAGGGAATGCCACTCGTGATGTTATCGACCAAGCTGTAAAACACGTGCTAATGAGACCATGCAAACGTCCTCTAGCTACTCACTTGGGCAGGACAATTCTTACCTTTTTTCATTTCAAAGCAAGTATGACTCGTAGCTATAGTCAACCAAGTAAAAATGATCTTACAATGATGTTCATGTGACTATTAACGTTGATTTAACTGGTTCAGTGCAAGCCATAGCAATGAAAACCAATTTCTTGAAGGGCTGAAGGAAGTGAAAAAGGCCTCTTTTCACATTTGGAAGTCTTATCACTCCATCGGGTGAATGTTATGTCTCATTTCATGCATTTCTGAAAATGTGTGCAAGCTTCAAAGCACCATTTCCCGAAACCTATTAACTCGACTATTGCCATGCTTTCAGATTTTCTTCAAGTCTAGTCTAGCCCACGTAACTTTTAATCGCTCTATTTGCCCCTCACATGAGCTACCTGATACTATTTTACTTAATGATAGGTTATTTATTTATAAAAATAATTTTGAGTGACTTGCATCATTTAATAAAAACAACTAGAAAGCAAATGCCTTTTCCCTTAACTCTCAAAGTTTTGCTATATCCAGTTAAGTGGACGTTGTGATCGTAGTTAACGAGAAAATAAAGCTGATAAGTGGCATTGGGGTAATTACCTTTGGAGGGACAGCGTATTTACATAAGGAGACGGCCCCTGCATTAAGAAACAAATGTAATGAACGCAAGGGTTTCTTCCACAGATAAATTTAATGAACTAGGTATTGAAGAGGTAATGAACTAGCATAGACCAATGGTACCCACTCCATAGAAGTATATCACTCCATGAAGAAAAGTTTTTTGGATTTTGTGATCTAAATTATATAAATCTGACTGGCTTTCCAGTAGCTGGTAAAAATGGTGTCTCTGCCTTGCCTTTTCGAGGTTCAATGTTGGCAACTATCCTTAAGAGATTATAAATGAGTCTGTAGCCAGGATTATAACCATGAATCAATTCGACAGATTACTTTTCCACATTCACGATGTATAACAGCTTTGATTGAAATTCCCTGCTTCATAAATCATAACGCTTAAATAAAATCAAATATATTAGAGTGTTTTTCAAAGGGTAATAGCAGCGATTTTTATGACAACCAGAAGCTCATTCCCAACTGGTATAAAACGTAAAATAATGCACATTCTACAAGTGATACCTTCTGAAAAGGACAAGAATGCACAGAAGGCAAAATGTAAGTAACAGCTATCACTTTGAACGGCACGAAGGGATCATTATATTGGCAGTTCGTTGCGGAGTTACGCGAAGAACTGAAAGAGACGCGTTTGTGTTTATACACCCTATACAAAAACAATTTAGCTGATGTTAAATATTGACTTTCTGAAGATATGTTCCTAGTTAGTTAATAATTCTCAAATTCAATTATCGCTTTCAAGTCTTAAAGGAAACCCAAATTTATGATCTTGGTTGCCCCGTTGTTTTACAATGAATAGATTCGTTTCTTATTATTTCTTATAATATTAGAACACGGGCCTCAGCTTTCACCTGCACATCATACGCGCCACAAATAAATGCTCCATTTAGTTTATTATACAGTACTTCCTCGATTATCCTGTCAAGTCGGACGGGAAGATTCGAAAATCCGGCCGGGTAATCGAAAATGGCCGGAGAAGAAAAATGTCCTATATATTTATCAAAACTGATTTGAAAAGAACTTTACAGTTTTCCAGGATTAAACTATTTACTGGGGCAGCAGTATTAGGCAGCCAAACCAAAAAAACAACACGGAATTGCTAATTGCGGTCTATTTCAAATTATTCATGCGTAAAAGACACCTTGTTTCAGACGACTTTCATCTAGAGCTCAAGAGGATTTTACAAAAAAAGAAGTTATCATAGATTGTTTCTCGAGGGCCTGACGAGATGAGTAATCTAATTCTTTCATTGTCAGACTGTCAGACTGAAAATAAAAACGTGATAACTGCTATTTTGGGCGAGACCGAATAATCGAGGGACGGATAATCGAGGAAGTACTGTACTACAATACACAGCTACATACATCAGATTAAGTGGTGCTTATATATAAATAGATACTTCCTCTAGTTCATAGGTTGTTTTGGCGTGTGGCCACCCGCGCCATAGCACTAGGACCTTCTCTTCAATGCCAAGAAAATAGACACGCCAACCTTCCATGTCTAACTCATGAAATTAAATAGAAATTGAAACTGCGCCCACTGGAGGGAATACTGACAGTACCATGCCCCTAGCCCCTAGCCCCTCTTTTATATTATCACACCTAAACTGCATTGTCATTACAATCTGGTGCCTCGCAAACTTCCACCGACCTAGACCCCACTACACCAAAAAATGTTTATTCATATCAGAGACAACGATGTATCTCCTCCTGTCTTATTTCAAACTGGTTTTTGCAACAAAGTCAAACACAAGGATACGCGCTTGGAAATCCTAGTACTAGATAACACATTGTAAAGTAATCACGAGCTAAAAATTTGTCGAAAACGAACATGCGAGACGAAAACTAGCAGCCAGCCTCAAAATCTTGAGGAAAAGATACGGTGCGATGAAAGATCTTGGTGACCTTTTCTGAACAGAGTAAGCATTTGTTGATCGCCTGTACAAGGATCAATAACTAGAATACAAAATGTTCAATTCATAACTCCTTATTACCTCCCCACGACTCTTTCAAATGCCAACAGGGGGATTTAAAACCTAATTATAATTTGTTTAGCGATAAAAACAGAATATATCTTTTTTATTAGCTTTAGAATTTTTTAAATTAAAAGACAGTGGACAAATGGATTGTTATTTTAAATACAATGCCAGCTATCTTAATTTCTGTAAGAATAGCATACGATCGCTTGCCCTAGCACAACTGAAGAGTTTCATTAGTTTTATTCTTAAAATGCGTTTTTTTTAATCTTTTTTAAAAATTAATTTTATGAGTCCTGTCATGTTGTAACAATGTTATGTTGGGGAGATACTCATAATTATATAATTAGGGAAAATTTGCTTGTCCGTTAAACGATCACCAAATGTTTCAGGTGTATGGGTCAGGTGCCTATCAAGATTTAAAGAGTTAAAGATTTCCATTCATACGAGAAATGTCGAGTTGCTCCATCTTTTTACAAACAAGAGAGAAATTAAATCTTCATGTAAATCCTGCTGGCAAAAGAGTTGTATTACACAACCTAGGTTTTGAGGAGAGCTGTCTTTCCTTATATCAGACGCAACTGTTGGAGAAACTAAACTCGTAATAGACGCATACTCGTAGAAAGAGAGCGAAAGCAACACTCGTCTGAACTCAAGTTAACTAAGATAAAATCTGATAACTTCAGCCAAAAACAAAGGACTGTAAATACAAAAACAATTGATTTACAAAAGGAAATGACTAATTACGTACAGGAAATAGCTAATAATAGAAAATGAAAACGGGATAATGAAAGCGAGGCTATGATGCAATATACTCTTAACAAAATCACCAACATCCTCCCCAACGAAGGATATGCTTATAAGCCTGAAACCTACGTCTAACTTCACCTATAACTGCTGCTTCACGTCTAGGTCGAGTACTAGCAGCAGAAGAACTTTACTGTGGAGCAGACTGTACTGCTCGAGTCACACAATGAGGTTTACCAGTTTTTCTACTGACTAAAACAATAGCACTACGCACTAAACCGTCTTGGCCATGAATAATGTTATAATAATAGATCTAATTGCCAAGATTGCCGAGGTAAGCGCTTATCATAAATACAACAGCAACGTAGAAGAGACACTAGTGAAAAGTGAAAATGTCACCACCGGGATTCGAACACGGGACCCACGCTTTCGCGGCGTGATGCTCTACCAACTGAGCTATGGTGACCCGGTGATAACATAGTTCACTTTTCACTTTTCAAAACAGCAACTCTAGGCAACGAATGTGTGTTTTATAACGTTATGCTTGTTTCACGTGTGCGTTTGTATGCATATCTATCTGTCTAAAAAAAGAGGAAAAGAGACTGATAGACAGACAGACAAAGAAAGGGGGGATGGGCTCAATCTAGACTATAGTTTAGTGTCTGAGGATGGGCTTTAATGATAACAGATCAACCGTATTGACAGTATCAGGGTGACATCGACTAGACATGACTGATCTGATTATACAGCATTTTAGAAGTAACTCAGTAAATACTCTTCATGAAATTTGGAATGGCTCTATACCTGTCCATTATCTCTAATCGGCTCCACTTGTGCTTTTTACTAAAGTCGAATAAGGACCGAAAGTGTCTACCATAGTGTCTCTGTTGATGGATTGATGGATTCCCGCGTCGATACCGACGTATGAGAGCTCAACTGTTCAATCAGCTGAGCAACCTACTCTGTGAATTAGAGTGAAAGTGACTGAGTAGACCACAATCACTTGTACCCTTCACTTGTTCTTCAAGCATGTTCAGCGTGACACACATGTGTGACAAAGCTGGGCTATCAAAACACAGGTACAATCCATCCGACGGGCCTCTTGAGTTTCCGTCTCCCCAAATCCCCTCACAAGGACTGGGTGGGCCGCGTTACTATGGTAAAGAGAAGTTTTTAAAGCTCTACAGCTCTGGAATCGAACCCGGGTCGGTGGCTTTCAAAGTAAGCTTTTAGACCACACGGCCACACGCTCTATCATAGTGCCTCTGTTAGATATGTCTTAAAGAATCGTGAACCAAAGGTTTCTTTTATTCAAAAACCTCAACAATACCTTCCACACTTCTACGAAGTATCAGCATGACTTTCCTATGTCTCAAAGTAGCATAAAGACCGTACATCCTGTACTATGTGTCGTAAGGTGTTAAAAAACCCTCATAGTATAAAATAGTTCCTTTTTATCGTGCGACCAAGGCTTTGTTCAGCTCCCTTCATTTTATATCTTTTCTTAATAAATTTCTATAAGTATCAAACCCCTTTTAAATCTTGAAAGTACAAGCTTACCACAGTCTGAAGGAATTTTATAACAGATAAACAAGTGAAGTTTCGTGATACAATCTGAGGCTTTCAAACAAAATTTTTATTCGAGAATGTGCTTTGATCATAGTGGGAATTACGGAAATCGGTTTAAATCTACCTAGAACACGTCTTCCTCTGTTTAAGGAAATTCGTGATTTCTCAAACCATAAAAGACAACATTTCCGCAACCCTGTGTAGAAGACTACGAGGTGTCTTCCGTAAGGTAATAAGAGCAATGCCAACGTAAGATCCAGCGTTTCATATTTACTGTTTCTAGTACAGGAAACTGGCGTTTCCACTCTAAGACGTTATGTAGCAATGTGGGGACGACGGATCTAATGTGCTTTCGCAAATAATACCTTAGGAGTCGGTAATGAATCAAGGATCTAAGCGAGGACATAAAAGTGCTACCGTTTATGAACATGGTTTGTAAAATGATTAAAAATTACAGTAACGATACTATTACTGATGATCAGGCACACTGGATTATTTTAAATGCTTGTAAACTCGTACATAATCACTGAAGAGGAGGTATACATTTGCGACAAGGAATGTAGGGAACAAAGAATTGCAGACTATTGTCTAAAACTGTAACAAAATATGAAGGTTATATTTCTTACTAATCCTTTTAAGGTTATTTACCAAAGAAGGAGCAAGACTAATTTTTCCAGTCAAAATCGTATCAGATTTTTATGAAAGCCTTTAATATAGCGTGTACCTTAGAGCTGTCAACTCTTTCTCTTCTATACATAATAGGATTGTCATTGGCAGCGGTATCTGCACCTTGAATTCTCCACTATTATCTGCAAATGGGATTTTTGTTGCTTGCACAGTGTGTTGTACTCATTGGCTACATTCAGGTACCCATTCTTGCTAAATTTTTTTCGAATTTGAAATATGCCCTAATTTGATCGTCTTGCCCATCCCATTTAAAAACCTTGGCAATAATGACTACAGAACTTGAAAGTCAAATAGTAAAGTTCAAAAGATAGTGAGCTGACTGTAGTCAGTCCACATTCTATATAAACATCTCCGCGCTTTGAAGTGATTGGAACTTGAGAATTTCAGGTATTGAAAAATCGATGCGACTATAGAAATCAGGAAAACTCAATTTAAAGGCCGAATGAAAACTTACTCAGCCAAAGACCATTTTTACATAGGAAATATTCATAAGCAAGTGAACGACAATCCCTGGGATAAAGTGAGGGAACTGACACCAATATCCATTGGTATTGGATCTTAAAATTTGGAAAATTTTTGTACAGCTTTTGAACCAGTGATGCTGATTATTTTGTGAGGAAGCTCAATTTAAGAGAGGTCGTTGAAACAATGTTTACAAGTAATAAATGTAAAGCAGCGATAATGCGTTTCACTTGAAAGTAGTTCGCTTATTCTTATTGTACTTTTAAAACTAGATGGCTTCTCTGGTTAAGCATACTTCATTTTCTGTCGTCATTTATAGTTTGCTTGATACGTTGGCCGATGTCATCCTCATGGTGAAGATCAACCAGCCTAGTAGGTCACTGCAGTTTGATTTGATAACAAACTTCAGTTGCATGTGGTCACTGACCTGCCCCATGAGGCTGACACAGACTTGCTATCGTTTAACAGCGATTTACTCGTTTTATTGACGTGTTTTAAGTCCTGATGTTGTTTACAGTTGTTTAGCTTTCCTCCGTATAAAGGTGAGTTGTTTAAGATTTACTTAACGGGAAGGAAAGTAAATATACAAACATACTAAGGGCTTGTCATATCTGCAAAATATCAGTCCATGTGTTTCTCGTAGAAAAGCTTGACCTTGTCATTGCTAGGGCATGACTTTGAAAGTTATTAAAATTCAAATTTGTTTCTTCATCACAGAGCGCTCCCTAGGGCATCTACACAACTATTATTATCGTGTGACATCCATTAGAATTGGCAAGAGGTAACACATGATCCTAACAGTGAGCAGTGCAAGGTCTTATGATGGTGTAATGCCAGTAATAAACGATTGATTTCAACGTGTTGGATCATCCTCTGCAAAACCAAGTGGCTAGTTTTCAAGAAAAGGAAAGTAGGATAAGAGACTGTCATTCCTTAGAGGTTTCCTTGCTACCGTCGATTTAGAAGTGATCAAACGTAGTGGTCTGGACATCAGGTATGTTTGAAGGTTGTTTATTCTTCGCGTAGACTGTAGTAGAAATTAGGATACGTATTGTAATATTCTTTGTTCGTCGCGTACATGTATCTTGCAGAGTTCACCATGTGGATACTGTTGTGGCGTTCCACAACTACGATCGACCAAGGTATGACATCCACGCCCTCCTCAGCCATTAACTCAAGTTTGCCCATTGCTTTGCACCTTATGCAGTGAAAAGGATTAAAACTTAAGCATGTACTTCATGTCTTTCATCCCACTTTATATAGTGGAACACAATCACTTCCTCCTATATCACTCCTAAACCATGCTACATCAGACTAAGACATCCTGACTTTTTTTGCTCCTGACTCTTTACTCAATTCATTCAGCCATGTCTCTAAAAACAAATACTACTTTGCTTAAGCAAGGTGATCCATGCTTGTCATACAAGACAAACCAAAATTTTCCTACGTGTATGTGGATGGTCAACGTCTCCACGTTACCAAAGATGCACATTTAAATGTAGCTTGATATTTCATACGGCAACACATTAACTACCCCAAAAGTTTTACTTCAAAATTTATGTATACTGTTTAAACAATCTTTGTTTGGCCTACTTTGGATACAGTTGTGACATCACTACAAATTTTTAAGTTTTTCATAGTAGCGTAACATATTTTGGACCACTTAAGATTAAAGCTAACATTTTTGGCCTGTGAACATATGCAGGAGATATGAAATTCTAAGGTTTTCTTCGGGCATCGTTTAGTTCTAAAACGATACTAGTTTTGAAGACATCGATACTGCAAAAACCGACCTTGATATCCAACATGTAGCTGCGCATTTACAAATCATTAACAGAGCGACCTTTATGGACAAGCTGGTAATGCATTCTACTTGCCGATTTCCGCCTTTCAAGTCTGGTCGAAACAAAATAATATCAACCCTATTTATTAATCTTATCGTGCGGCTGTATTTGAGCCTTTAAATGTCACTTACATAACCTAAGAATCTGGTGTGTACTTTTATGTTTATTTAGATATTATGCCTTTTGAACATTTACTTGTGTTCATACGGCCATCTCTTCAGTCACAACTCGGTGATTTTCTTGCTTCTTTGATCATGTCACTCAAGGCCTTCAGTACTTTACTTTATTTTGGAAAATTTCATTTTCAACAATTTTCAGCCAATTCAACACACATCGAAGATTACATAGAGAAAGTTGGCAATCAGTTTTTAAGGTATTGGACTTTTTGAATGATCTTTCACTAGCGGAAATAAATTTCGCAGTAATTCGTGCATCCGTAGGCTCAAACAAAATTCTGAAGCTGAAGATACAAATTTAAAGATTGTTATACTTTTCTATTTGCCTTCATCTTGTTTATCAATTGTTGTTTTTTTCTTCTTTGTCCTTTTTTTTGTTTTCTTGTTTTCCCCATGATGATTTCTTTACCACTGTTTTCGTAACTGCAATGGCCACGTCTAGTTATCCAATCTTCAGAAACTGAAGAAGTCTTAACAGAGGGGAAAACGTTGAATAGGAATCAGCTCATTGACGTTTTTAGTAGAGAATATATCTACCCTCCTGCAAACTTAACGTCATTGGTTTTGTTATATGTAAGTACATTACCACTTCTGGGCTACAAAATTTCAGATGGGGGGAGGGTGTTGAATAGATATTAACCCTTTACAAACAAAGTAATTTAAAATGATGGAGGTCACTTGACCTTAAAATTTATTTTGACCCTTCTCGAACAAAATTGTGCGCAGCTGGGACTTGCTGCACCGCTTGTTTACGGAAAAATTCGAGTTCGTATTTTTGGTCGTTTATCAATCACTCAATGAATAGATGTAAATCCTAGTTTAGCCTAAACTAAATAAAAGGAATGTTCTACGTTACAGGTTGTCGTTCAATTGATGCCAATGTTTGTAGTAATAACCGATTAGCTTTCCTATGTATTCTGTTATCACGAGGATCATAGATGAGTCTGGAAGTATGTTTTTCTTTGAAATATCACAAGAACACAGCACCAGTTGTGATTTTGGCCTCCGACTATATTGAAAATCTTTCTATCGTTCAAGGGTGTTATGTCGTTATGGTCATAATCTTGATATACCTGGCAAGTGCCTGCAGGAGAATAAATCAGCACCTGGTATTTTACAGTTTTTGTATTAGATAGAGGCCCCAACACCCTTTTGTCTTCCACTCACGCGAGCAGAATTATAACTTCAAAGAGCCTGAACACAAGAATCCCAATTTTACGTAAGCAGAAGTCGACAGTGGAAGATTACCGGCTTTCCATTTAATTTGTAAAAAACGTCGTCGTTGGTAATATCCATCGGTGAAGAGTCGGTGGTAATTGTAGTGGCGCATTAAGATATTTTGTCAGAAATTTTTCCATTAGTTTACCAGAGCCCAGATAGTAGAGCTATATGCCGCAAAAGTTTAGGTTCTGAGTTCTAATCCAGGTATAAACAAAGATTGTATTCTTTTCTATTTTTAAGCTTTATATTTCAATATCCTCTAACCTCATCTCTCAACCCCACACATTGAGACATATACGTTCGCCACGGCAATACATTTCGGAGCACATTAAGATCGGAACCAAATTTCGGACCACACTCTTCTGAACATAGATAGAACGCTCAAATCTATGCTCTCAATGTGCACCAATGTTTAGTATTGCTACACATTCCTAATTCTTGTTGAAAAATGTCATAATGCACCTTCTTGCACAACTGCTGCATTAGGGAAAATCAGCACACACGGATACAATTTTATATTAATGTTAGCAATAACTGCTAGTTTCATTTCTTTCTTACTTCACAATCATATTGCTACCGGGTCAAGCATTTGAGGATACTTTCCACAGCAATGTTGAGTAAAACTAAGTTTCTATATGTAAAATGCATTTTCCATGCGAGGCATGTAAAGGTGCATTCCATCCAACAGTTAACACACAGGTCAGGCCGGCTGATGACGGTTTGTTTTTCATCCATTCTCTTTGGAGTGGAAAGGCGTATCGGTTACGAATTTATTTTTTCCTACCTTTTGTCGCTACCCCAGCCACGACCCAATTCGCACACTCGTTCTACGGAGCAGAGTAGAGAACATTCCCCGTTTTATTGAGTTATTATAGATAAGTCACTGGAGGCATTTTATCTCATAAGCCTTTGGTTATGAGCCAGCTGCTCTAACCACTTGAACATGCTACTTGAAAAGGTACCATCAAGTAATGCAAGCAGACAGACTGCAACTGATATCCAGGTAAAGAAATATTTCCATAGATAACATCATAAAACATTGAAAGCTCGGCTGTTGTTGCCATTATATTCTTACTTCTATTTTAACTTCTCCTGTACTAATGATACACAAAACAGAATACAAATTTCCGCTATATATACGTACTGTAGATGTAGTTTCTCTTAGAAAGCAATGATAAAACTGCACGAAATAGCGAAATCATTCTGTACCTAAAGGCTTTTTTCGTCTGACACTCCTCAGAATATCGACCGCACGACTTTGAGGTTAGTTGACAGATCTAGAATTAAACAGCATGTTCCATCCTGTATTCGCCAAGCATCAGCTCCTACAAGGAAACAACCACCTCGGGTTTCAA
>JAAAKL020005737.1:0-18901 GCA_010016065.2 Carybdea cf. marsupialis auct. non (Linnaeus, 1758)
TTTATAACAAGACTTTCGGTTTATTCGGTTTGGAGTTGCTGGAATTAAAATTTCTTTGGTGTATTTTGGAGAGAAACCATTAAAAAAGTTAAAAAACAAGTAGGCCCCTACAACCAGAATCTGATCGACTCTGTGTTTTATTGGCAGCCAAGTTATGGATTTGAACTCATTGGTTCTAATATGTGTTGTCGTTGCTAAGCATAAGCAAAAACGAATACATCTGCTCGACCGAATTGAGATTGTTAAAAACACTTTCTTTCTCCCAAAATTCAATTTTCGTGTAGGGTGGCTGAGGCAAACTTCATCGTTCCATTTTCAGCAGACTCTCCGGCAGTACATACTTTACATATGTCTCTGATGTAGAGTTGGTAACATTTAATCTATGACATCAGGAAAAAATGACCGCTTTTGAATTACAATGAAAGTAAACTGCAGAGTCTGTAAATGTGAAAAGCATCAATGGACAAAGGCCGTCATTTTATGGAACAGTGGTCACCAGCATGCGAATTTGTGTCAATATCCTGTAGTAAGGAATAAAAGGGGAAGTGGACGATGATGACAATAAACCATCGATTACACTCCTTCAGAATAAAATCACGTAAAATCGAACTATCTGTTAACCAGATTGTATTCTGACCCTTTCTGGAAAAGAAAGAATAAGACAGTAATATCTCAACACGTTCGTTCAGTCGGGAATATGACTCAAAATCTGACTGGTATGTCAAAAGCTATCCATTACCCTACATACGCATATTTGGTACCAGATAGGCCGGCTAACAGGCAGCAAAAGCTATCTAGTATCTTGTAACGCAAAGTCCTATATCTGATATTAAAATTTAGCTGATATTAAAAGCTATCTAGTGTTAAAAATGACCTCATTGTAACGGCTATCCAATAGTGCAAAGTCAGGTGAAACTGGACAAAGGGGAACGTTCGACTCACCAAAATTTTCGAATCAGATGCAGATTCCAATTTTTGGCTTCCTTAATGAAGGTACTTTGTTTCCTTCTCTGCTTTAGGTCTTAATTAAACAAACTAGCTAGTTAGTTAGATAGCAAGCTCTAGTTAGTTATCAAGAGCACAAAGATAATCAGTTAGAAGCAATTGTAGCTGTCCAGCTTCCATAGGCACAATGGTTCTCGAAAAGTCTTGATGGACGCAGCTGGAGATCAGCAGTGGCCAAACAAAAACTTTGAGGTTATGTCTTCATACATCTGAGACAGAAGGGAAATGAAATGAAAAGAAAGGTCATCAACGTTATATAACGAGATCTTTACATATGCCAAATATTATGACATAAGCGGGAAACGTCACCCTGCACTTGTATAAGATTTTCTCCTGAAATGATAATCAATTCAAAAAGTTCACAAGTCAAATTTATAATGTTCGATTATTCAGTGAGCTCTCGGTACGTTTTACACCATTTGCAAGGCACAAATTTTAATAACAAGGCCGTCTATTGAACCCTTGTATATTTGAATTCCATTTGAGTTATTTTTATTCAACCGATCACTGCATACATTTGTCGGTCTTACAGCACCAATGGTCTCGATTATTTGAACATTCAATCGGGTTTCTTCCAGTCATTGATGTATCAAATAGATTGATCTAGGGCTTTCTAATATCCGCACCCCAATCAATATACGAGCTATAGGACTTACATAATAAAACATATGCCTCGATTGATAAGTATAATACAAAGATTAGTGATTCTTTTACTGATGCCAGCTGAGGTTCCTATTAACACCATTGACAATATGTCGCCCTGTAACTTAACACGAGAAATGCCAAATTTCAAGAAGGACGTGCATATGCATGTTACCTTGGCTGGGCAAGATTCTGAAAGGCATGAAAGTTTCTGAGAATAAATTCCTTCTATTCGAATCAAATCGCTTTGCAGAACTTTTCTCCTCAACACCTTATTTCTATTTAGATCATAATTGGTTTACCATGCTACGTTATTGACATGAATTTGATTTTGCGATTGGCTTCAGTGATTTGGTACAACGTACGTGTATGATATGAAGTTTGATCATGAAAGCAGACGTAGATTTGTCTCCTGACTGTCACTGAAGTTTACTATTACGATATTTGTTGTGATGGAAGTCAAGCAGTGGCAATTAAGCCAGACAATAATTGGTATGTTTCTCTTCGTCATTAGTGATAATGAGTGCGTTGTGAATAGACTTAAAGAAAGTCTTTCGCTCTCGAGGGATTTTGTACTTCGGTGCCTTCTTGTTTTTAACAATAGCATTGCCGGCTATCATTGAGTGTAATCTTGGATGATTGTGAAAATTACGAGTATACAAGCTGAGGAAACTGTCACTTCTTGTTCTTGAATCATCTGAGAGCGCTAAAACACAAACTTTCAAGATGGAGTGGTGGATGAAGTCATCGCACGAAGGTATGTACATTTCCATTTGTATTATAAGCTACTCACATATGATGACATAACTACCGTTGGTGGCTTGTTGTAATTATTACTGTCCTCAAAAGAAAACAACTTGACTGCGAAACTGGGGTATCTTGTTCATTTGTAAGGGCACCATTTGAGATACTTGCACGGTTTCGAACTTGTGCAATGAGAGTTTACCATACTACACTGCGACAGGTGCCTAGGACAGTTAGCATGCTGTGATAGAAGTGGACACACTAAGGTCAAAATGCTCTACACAAAGTAAGAAAACAGTCTATTTTGATCACCCAGCAGCAGGTCATATCTGAATCAGAGAAGCATTGTTTACAAAAATTATAGCTATTATGAATGTCTCTTGACAGTTTTAGAAGTAAAACGTATGATATTCTTGCGAAGTGAGTGCGCGATTTACTTTAATGTTCACCGACGATTCTGAAACTTGTGGTAAACAACTTTGCATGCAGCATAAGTCAGCCTACCCTGAAAGTTTCAAAGTTTAAGCATAGTCTATTTAACTTAAACAAGAGGTAGGAAGGTTTGGCTCGCACTACCTGCCCGACATTTTTAGTATTATTTCATGCACCGGGGGGTTACAGGCCATGGGCCGTTTTTGGGTGGGTCCTGCGATTGAAGGAACAAGAAGAAATGTCTGGACTGCAGGGTAGGTCATCTAGACGATTCCTAAACAAAACTTAAAATATCATGACATCCGAAAGCTATCTTAAAGGCAGCTTCTAAGATATTTAATTATACAGTAGCCTTGTTAGTCCATGATACTGTTTTCCACAGCTTGGCGATAAAATATTTCTCAATGCAGTTCTTACATTGGTGGATAAGATGATTTAACGAGCTGTAGGCCTTTATCAGTTTTTCCTCGTGTTATGTTAGCAACGTTGCACAGCAGCGTTATCGTTCGGCACGGTTAATTATTCAACTTCATTTCTTGTTATAAATATTATAGCTCAGCGAAATATGCGTAAGTACCACAAACTACGATATGTAGAAGACCAAACTACGAACCACTGATTAACCAAGCTTTCGATGTTTAATACATCATCCTCCGGGTATGTATATGTTAACGTCACGAGTTTATTTAAGAATAAAGTAATCTAACAAAACGAAGAAAATTATCAAGCACGATAAATAATAACATGAACAGATTCCCTAAATGAGTCTCAAAGGAGAAATCAGAATAGTGAGAGATGAGTTGAACTGTAGTTATTCAAAAAGGCCTTTGTTTGGCAAGAAGGGTTTCTTTGATCAAGAGTGCAAACTGAAGACGCAGAAACTAGAAAAATGATCTCAGATTCAGCAGAAGGGTGCGAGTGTTAAGCAGAGTGAGAATGAATATTTGAGAAATATGGGGTTAAAATGATGTTTTCTAGTACCTCCTGGGATTCCTAAACGAGCCCCGATAAATTTGATTTGGTATTACATGTATGAAATTTAAAACATAGGGATGTAATTATCTTAGTATTAAAATTAGTACAAAGCAAAGTATCTTGGTGATGAATAAAAGATTTCGTTCCTACAGATTGAACGGGGATTAGATGCCTTATGGGGTCGATTTCGCCCATTCACATTAGTGGCACAAGGAGCACACTGCGGATCCTTCACTTTCCCTACTTAGCTAAAGACACTTGAGTCTACCGTGTAGTGGCGTCAACGCAAATGCTCCCTCTCTTTCTAGTAACAAAGTACTTTGTTAAATAAGAGCGGAAGTGGTCATTGAAACACGTAGGCCTATATACTCTAATTTTCTACGTCCGGATTCTGAGTTTTATGTGGTTTATGTAGGCTTAGAACTGTTTCAGTGTTCTTTACTCGTAGACCAAGGCATACCGATCGGAATAATCTGTAGTGGTAGATCAGATCTCATTGTGACGTTAGTTTGAAAAGATGTAGAAGTGCCAGCTTTTTATCTCTTGCTTGAATCCATGTATGGAAAACTGTTAACACAATCCTCTACAAGTACTGACTCATCTTTCCCTGGTTTTGTAATAATCTACACAATTTTGGTATTGGATTTGTGCAATGTCAGATATTTGAGCTTTGCAGGGTCAGACAACTCAGTTGTTTGGTTATGGTTGTAGCCCCCCTCTCCCCTCCTAAAAATAATGAAGTAACGTTCTTGTAAAGCACAAACCTAACATAAAAAAATATATGCTACTTTACGTACAACATGCTATCCTTTGACATATATCTTCATTGATATCATGGATGTGACTGATCACTAAGAATCTTTTTAACTTTCGTTTTAGTACAAGGGCCCACCATTTATTTCATACAGCAGCATGTCTAGAACAAGGCCCCATTCAAATAGTATGCTCGATGCAGAAAATAGATTGATGAATTAGGTAGCTAGAGCACAGCAATCATAGCTTATAAAGTTGGTTGATTTATGAAGAACCGTTTATGACTTGATGGGCTTCAGTCCACCTTTAACTTGTTTAAGTTTGTATAGGTGTGTGTAACACAATTCTAAGATTCCGAGATCCGCTGATGTTCGAAGATCTAAGATTATATGATTCCGATGTTTTATTATAAGTCAAAGAGTTGAGAAATGTTCGGTTTTCTTCGGTAACCAGGAAAGAAGTTGTTTATGTACATTCTAAAATTACGTCCAAGATATCATACTTTCTATGGATATCGACGCTCAGATTTGCAAAGTCAAACATAAATATAGGCTCAGCGTCAATATGGCGAACAGAAATGTTTTCATCGTCAGTGACTGCAATTTTACCCCTCAAACAATCCCACTTTAGCTCGTTTTCTTAATGCGGTTTTCGCATTAAATCTCTTATTCACTGTACCTTGTTTTCATGTACGATTTTCATGTAATGCGCCGATGAAAAGATTCTGCGAAAAAGGCCTTCAAGTGAACAGTTTCAAGGCACAGCAAAACTTAATGCATTTTTGTGTATGAAATACGTCGTTCATTCAGTAAGGTAACAAGAGTTTCTTGCTTTTCAACTTTTAAAGGAGGAGTTGTTCTATCACCCATAATGTGGGTGAATTTGGGTATTAGATTGATGTACTTGTTGTGATATTTGGTTCTAAGATTCATAACCCTTGACCATAGTATAGGTCCTATATCAGTATCTGCACAGATCCACTCCTGTCTAAGGAATCGTATTTGCGAATCCCTGAGGGAATTTTAGCATCATATGAAATGCGCATGTGCGACGTACATGCGATTTTAAGGGTTCCGTTAGTAGTCTCGTAGATAGGAATGCCTCTGTCCCAAATGGCAAACATATTTTGTCACTCAGTCTGACTCCTGAAAGTCTATGGACCAGTAAGTTGCCTGTGGACTCCCCCTCCCCCACTTGGCTTCGGAACGTTGTTGCGTAGTGTACCGTTCTAGGTTTATGTTTGAGACCCGTTATTGATGTTAAAAGTGCACTTTCCAAATAAAAATGCGCAAAACACTGTTTCTAGGACTGGTCAAGTTTTTCTTAAGTGCTTTGCCTCCGATTCTGAGTTGAAAGGGTGGGAGTGGTGGGTGATCACGGAGTCGAGGGAGCCTGAAATTCCTTGTCGTAGGCTGCAGAAAACATGACAGTGATCATGATACGAAGACCATAGAGTACGTTAACTGATTGAACTTAACAAGAAGTTTCATTCATCGTAATAAGGCCTGTAAAATTGATAAACGATGTTTATGTGTTGAAGTGATCTATTCCTGAGATTTTTATTTATGTAAATCTATATTCAGGGGAAGACATAGTCAGGGGGCTGTTCCCGGCGTTCCTGTCCACCAAATTACGTTTTAGCCAGATTTTTACGTAGGTGAATGTATGTGTCAATCCCCGGTCCAAAACATCTGCCCCGTCATCCAGTGTAAAGTGGCCCTGTATATATTTTAATTTAATGGAGGTGACGTGCCTGACCTTCCATGTGTGAGGCTCTTTAATGAGTAAAAATAGATGGTACCATTTTTACAAGGACAATATTATTAGAACATGAACTTGAACTTTGCCCAAACCTATGATTTATGATTCAAGGATCCAAATTTAAACTTTAAAACAAACCGAGACTTCCTCCCTCCAAAGTCTTAAGAAAATCAAGCTGAGAAACTACCCCGCATGAATCTGGTAATTTTTTCAAGCGTCTCTTCCCTGTTTCAATGTTTGCATTGCATTTGATGACGGGAGAGTTCGAGTAAATGTTAGAGATTTTCTCGATGTTAGTCAATACCGTTTCTGTCTCCAATACATAAGAAATAGTGGTGCAGGTGAAAGAGTATCTATACTTAAAATATTTCAGCCTCAAAAACTATATTATAAAAGGGTGTATAGTTCCACAAATTAGTGTTTGTTTGAGTTTCGATTGATGCAAATGGAATGATAGAAACATGTTCCCGACTTGATCTCATAAATTTACATTTAAGGTTTGATCTGTTTGACTTCCTTTGGAAAGTTGCTTAGACTTGTTTCAAGTTGATATTCAATTCGCAGATACGTTAGAGGCAGACTAAACAAATTGAAGACAGTGGTCCACCTGTTGTTGATTTGTGTTGTCGATGCTTGAGTGATCTTATACTCCTTGTGCACCAGGAAATACTTGCACTGAGAGACGAAAATTTGACATGCTCGGGCTCGTAACGCGTTATTGAGACTTGGGATGAGGGTGTCAAGGCAATTCGGCGGTGGGGGTCTTCCTATAGCATAAAGGTACCGTCGTATAGCCCAATTTAAGTTAAGTTATTATAAAATTGCCCCGGCCGCCCTTCACGTATTGTTTACCTGTTTGTTGGGCTCACTATTAATACTGCAAGATAGTTTCAATATCGGTCCATTGCTCGCTACGGAACTCTGAGAGACTGCCAAGGCAAAAGCACTTGAGTAGAGGGAAGTCTGCTTCAAGAAATCTGTTGTATTATCTACTATCAAAGATTATTAGATGAAAGTATTCTGTATATTTTTTTTAATGGTTTAGAAGGAATAATAGGTACACGTCAAATTTGTGGAGACAGGTTACAATCCTATAGTTTCGTATGTACAATCTCGAACCTGTTTGTACCACAAATATTCCACTATCCTGAAGTCGGGCCGCAAAGACAAAGCCACTCGAAGTCAAACTATAACATACGATTACATTAATAAATCAAGCTCGCAAAGTTTGTAAATTGCGTATAAGTTGCAGTGATTAAGGACGTCCCATGCGATGAAGAATTGCCGAATTGGAGTATCCTGACCTCTTCCTGGTCAAAATAATTTGGTTCCAGGCCAAACGTAAGATGGTCTGGAACAGTTATACTTCTATTTGTTAAATTACCAGGGGAGAGTGATTGATGCTCAGACAATGTTTACAACACGGTTCGAATAACTAGGAACTTATTACTGCTAATCCTAAAAACAAGTGAACTTTGAATTTTAGATTGCCCAAAGTACTATTATTCCTAATAGACATGTTAGAACTTAAATGCCAACCGCTTCCTAACGTCTTTGAGCAAGGAGGAGACAGGAGATCGTTGCCATTGCCAGGAGAGAGTAGTGCCCATGCCGTAGCTGTAACACCGTTACTTCATATAACATGGAAAATACACAAGATTTTCAAGATTTTAAGATAATAGTCAAGTAATCAGAAAACAAAAGTCAAAAAGGAATCACAACGTTATTGCTACTGCTGAGCAGGAGCTGAAGTACTAGATAGAAAAACAAAGATCATTTTCATGGTGGGTGAACTTTCTTAGTTGGTAGAGCACACGCAGCAAATTTAACGGGTTCGAGTCCAAGTGGCGGAGTATTATCCCTCTAGTATCTTTTCAAAATTGAAAACCCATTGCCTTGGGCCCCTGTGTTTGTAAATTTTCAAGCCTAGCAAGTCAATTGGAATGATCCTTCTCCACGATTCAGGCCCAAACCTGTTTACCGGGCTTCTTTTGGACAACGGTATCAAGCTGCGGACTTGTACTCTTGAGGCTATAGTGATTGTTCTGCAAGTCAGGGAGGCATTTATGAAAAGTATATATTTCAAGCTCCTTTAAGCTTGGGCTTTAAAAATTTTTAATCATAGACCGCAACACAAAGAAGGCGTCCCATCCTCCCCCCGGTAAGCATCCAACGGACTGCACTCAAATTGAGTAAGTACTGACACATTTTATAACCCCGCTACCCCTCCCCCCCGTAAAGTGATACACTTGCGCTGTCTTGCTTAAATCAGATAATATATATGAGCTTTTTATTTGACCAGTGGATTACGAAAAGAATTGTAAAAATTAACGAGATAGTACAAATCCGTCTATTATTTTCTTCATGTGAGGAAGGAGCTAGGCCTTGGGCAGTTGCTTGACCTTGGAGCAGTGTTACATAAGATGGAAAGAAGAGGTTAGCCTGTATTGTTTAGAGTTCAACTAAACCTATAGGCAGGATTAATTCGCACCCGCTACGTGGTTTCCCTTGACCTATATTGTGTTAAACGTATTTCTCTGGCTGCTCTCTGTTAAGGCTTTTCGGTGATTCCAGGTGCAACTGCTGAACATTAGTGAACTCTCCCTAGAGGAAAGGGGCTTGAAAGGAAGCGTGTAGCTTAAAATTAGAAGTGCCGTGAAAGAAGTTTCAATTTCTTTTCCGATTTTATCATCTACTTGTAACATCAAGTAAAAGTCCCGTAACTCATTTTGTCTTCTTCTAAAACATTCAGTTTAAAACATTTTATTGTCCACTGTAACCATATCAATCTAACGGGGCTTGCTGTGTAGGCTCGTGGTCTACTGGCGCCCAAAAAGTGGCTTCTTGACGATAGTTAAATTCGAAATTCGCTGAAAGCGATTAAAGACGAATAAGTTGTCATCAAAAGAGACCTTCTGAGAGCGTAATTGAAGATAATGACCTATCTTTTGTAACAAATGACGCATGGTGAATTGAAGACATATGAAAGGATTCCCTCCTTTTACAATATTTAGTCCTTAGTGCACTTTATTTAGTAGTTTCGTAACAAAATGTTCATCACAACTAGAGACGTAGGGACCAGGAGTGGGCACTGGGGGCACTTGCCTCCCAAGATTTTGTATCAAGCAAAAATTGCCCCTTTTGGTCAGAAAAGTGCCTCTTTTATTGTATTTCTATAGTGTTTATTCTCGTTTGGTCATGTCCGAGGTTAAAATTATCAGGCATTGGTACTTCACACTATTATTTGTTGTGGATCATCGTTTTTCACGTTTAAATCCAACACATAGTAAAGTATGCTTCTAGGGGAAAAGTGCCCTTTTACTGCTGTGCCCCCCTCCCGCAAATTTGAGATGCTTCCTACGTCCCTGGATAGGCCTGTATGATACCCAAATGTTAGTTGATTATACTATTCGGTTATCTTCGAGAATTTTTGTTTACAAATGTACTTCTTTATGTCCATGAATAAACTTAGTAGAGGTCCTATTAGTTTATTTTGTGGTCCATTTTCTTCACACGTAGTTGCCCGTGAAAAGGTAGTTTTGAAGAAATCATGAGTCATTTAAAAGCTACTCACTAGGACAACTCAGCACAGAATAATAGTACGGGTGTAAGCAAAATCATAACAGCCTGACTCGTATTCACTCTTTCTGGTTCTCCGCAAAAGAAAGATACCGATCTAGCGATCCAGACAATTATAAAAAGTTACAGCTTTGCCTTACAGGCAATGGAATATGCTGTGAAAATCGTTCCAATGGTTGTTAGAGTACAAGAATTTCTTATTTTGTTGAGGATGCACTTCTATGATCAAGGAGACTTGCACTCCTGACTAAGTACCATCTTCAGACTGCCATTACGCCAACGCTGCAAGCATTGAAGCACGAACTTGTTTATAACCATATCAATGTAGGCGTCTTGTTTGCAACTAGAGGCTAATTGTTGCTTTCGTCAAGAAGATAATCCCTCGACCTAATCCTCTTTTAAACTTGCAAAGGTAGATTTAAGACAGTAAAAATCTTGAACATGCTGAGTAAATATGAATATAAATGGCGGGTTGGATTGGCAACCTTTTGTCGTAACAATTTCGCATGCTCTTTTCCTCACTTTTAAATATCGTCTGCAATGAGCTAAAGTGCAGGTGCAGTAGAGTGAGGTACGGTGTCTGTTGTATTTTTTAAAAAATATAGCAGAGGTTCTTATCTGAGGCTAGAAGTGAGTACTCTGGTCTTGAGAGATGAGTTGTATTACATGCCTTATGCTTTTCTCTTTCCAAAAATGTCATTCAATAGGCTTGTTTAACTTTAACTTTGCAAGCGCTACATGTGATTTTAATGAGAATGCTTGTTCATCGAAGGAAGCAGGAGAAACCTTGTTCATAATTGGAAAACAACTTTCATACTATAAATATTTTTATGTCAGTTTTGAGAGTGCATCTCGTTGCAATCGTGGCATAAATCGGGTATAAATCGAGTATATGCCTGCCATTGTTTTTGAATAGCCAACTTAAGCATAGAGTACATAATTGACAATGCGATTTTGCACCAATCAGCAAATTCTTGAGATCTGTGTGCTAATCAAAAAAATCTATGAAAGACAAATTGAGATCCAATTTTTTGCAGTTTTGATCACTCATATACGATACAAGATTATAGCAACAGCAATCACGGTAAATAGTAAAAATACTTCATCATTTCCTGATAATTAACTAGTGAATAACTGATCTGAGTAACAAAAAAGCAAGCCGTTTAACAAATTAAATCAAGAAACAGTCTACAAATCTCGCAAACCATATAAGCTACGCAATTGATCCTTCTGATTGAGTAAATACGTCACTTACTTACTAACTAAATAAAATAAATCACTAACAACAATAAATCAAAGACTAAAATAAATTACCTACTACAATAAATCTCCGACTAAAATAAATCACTAACTACAATTAATCATTGACTGTATTAAATCAACAACTAAATATATCAGTAACTAAAATAAACCACTAACTTAATAACTAAGTAAGAATAAAGATAAAGAAATAACTGAAGTAAGTATTTAAGGTTGCTGTTTATTGGGGAAGTGCGTAGTGCACTTCTGAAGAACCTATTTGTCAATCAACATTTAAGTTAGGCCATGCTGGGAAACTTGTAAATAAGAGAGCTTAAAAGCAAGCTACTTTCTCAGTTTAGATATGACCGCCCTGATTTATGGCATTTTTAAAGAAATGATTTGGGCTATAGACTCCATCATACTGCAGCAGAAAGAGGAGTAGTTTAGAATGTGGTAGGGTCAAAAGTTATTTTCTTACGACGTTTAATCCGACCATAACGTCATGAATACAAATTTTAAAAAATTAGAAGAATATTTGCAAAGATACGAACATTTGTAAGGATACGAACATTTGTAAAGATACGAAAATTTGCAAAGATACGAACATTTGCAAAGATACGAAAATTTGCAAAGATACGAACGTTTGCAAAGATACCAAGATTTGCAAAAATACGAACATTTGTAAAGAGATGCGAACATTTGCAAAGATACGAGCATTTGCAAAGATACGAGCATTTGCGAAGATACGAACATTGTAAAGAGATAAGAACATTTGCAAAGATAGGAACATTTGCAAAGATACGAACACTTTCAAAGATACGAATAGTGATTGACTTCAAGATGTGGATGCAAACTAAAACACTACTTGAAGGACACAATGGCCTACACAAATTCTTTTAGGTGGTAAAGTTGAAAATTAAATCTTTTAATATACAGAGCCTTAATCATTCACATGTGCGCCTAAAGAATGACCGAAATTCTGTCAGTATCGAACGTCTTAAAGATTAGTCCTTAATCCTCTTTGTCGCCATATTGATAGACTACCTTGCTATTTTACAGCCACTATTAGCTGGTTATGGTGTCTTTCGATACCGAATCTTCTATACAATGGCATTTGTCGGCAGCATTGTTGTCTTTGATCGGTTGGTTTTAGTCAAATTGCCGTACAAAAGAACTTATTCTACAAGAGAACTTGCAAGTATAATATTTTTTGACAAGGTTTCGTTATTAGGAAGAAGTGAGCTGTTGTGCAAACATGACTGAATGATAGTTTTGTATTAAACTTGCGGCTTCGTGAAAGTGTTGCTGAAAGGGAAAATTTATCAGTTCAGATATGTCAATGCCTGTGAAAAACTTAACAGCGTAGAAACCCCGAGTTGTTCCCTAAACGCTAAGCACGCTGGGTAACTAGGATGATTTAATTTGTTTGAACAATGAGAAGTAAACAGATATCAGTTAACCCAGTCGAGACTTTTGCATAGTAGCCCCGTGGCTCTGTCTGTCCTGATATCGCATGGGCGACTGTTTATTGGAGTGCATTTTTAAAGAAATGATGTGAAAAACGTGATCATAATGAGGTTATTATTCTTCCCCAAGTGTATCCACAAACATCACGAAAAGTCTACGGATAAAACAACTTAAAGTAAAACAAATAAGGTGAATTTCAAGTAAATCAGCTACGCCATTCCAACAGTGGATTCTTGAACGATGGTTTAGATACGTGTCAACTCCTGGCTGTTATGTTACGTGATCAGCTCTAATTGACAAACTATACTTACTTTTAGAGACAATTGAACAAGCAACTCACTTTGATCAAGAAGGTAGTCACCCATTCTCGTCAGTTGATTAACTAACGAGAATCGGCCAAAAGCTTCTTGATCCAAAAGTGTTGCCTTTTCCATTGTCTCTTTAAGTTCTGTTGTACCTCGAATACGTTTAAACTTATTTTCCTTCAACTAAAAGATGAATTAATCTGCTTGGTAGCTTTCATACCTAAGTAGCAAATATTAATAGGAAAAGTTAGCATTGAAATAGCCACGGTCCTTCTACCCCCTCCCCCACCCCAATGCTGTAAAGGAAAATTTCTCAGTTAAGATTTGTAGATGCCTGTGAAAAACTTAACAGCGTAAAAACCGCGAGTTGTTCCAAAGACGCGAAACACGCTGGGTAACTAGGATGATTTAATTTATTTAAACAATGAGAACTAAACAGATATCAGTTAACCCAGTCTAGACTTTTGCATAGTAGCTTCGTGGCTCTGTTTGTACTGATATCGCATGGGCGACTCATTTGTATCAAGAAGCTAGTCGCCCATTCTCGTCAGTTGATTAGCTAACGAGAATCGGCCAAAAGCTTCTTGATCCAAAAGTGTTGCCTTTTCAATTGTCTCTTTAAGTTCTGTTGTACCTCGAATGCGTTTAAACTTACTTCTACCCCCTGCCCCACCCCAATGCTGTAAAGATCTTGATGTACGGTCTGCGTACAGTTTAAGCCAACACAAGTTAATACGTAAGTAATATCCTTTAAACTGAAACTGGATTCAGCTCAACTGACACCTAGAGGAGCAATTTGCATTGACCTATTGGTACGTTTAAAAGCAAATTTATTATGGCTTAGCGATGGGAGACATAATGCAGGCTGGTAGATCAATGAATTGTTTCTGTGTTGTATACAAAATGTAAGATTCAGAACAGGAAGTTTCAAGCTGCGATTTGCCAAAGATAAAGATAGGGGTCATAGCTTTATTAATTTGCGAAAACATTAATACAACTTGCTCCAAATCCAAGCAAAGTACAAAAAGGTTCCGCAGTTCGGTGTCTACCAATACCACATTTTATAAATGATCACTAGGAGATATGAAAGTTGTGTCCCTCTAGCAGCCACCTTCGAATCTTATCAGTTTTGATTTGGCAACAAACTTTGTATTCTACTTGCGAATAAATTACATGTTATACGATGTCTAAAAATTTTATGTACAAATAGGATATGGAGGCGCCTATCCTAAATAATAGCTCCGTCTAGGACACTCCTAAATAGGCGTCCTAAGAGCTTATTAGAGAAACGTGTTAGTTGTAGTTATGAAACTGACCCTAACCAGACCATATCGAAATGCATACGATTTCCCCTTGAGAAGCAAAAGAGACAGAGTAGACCTTTGAAATTGCCCACGACTTGCAAACGGATTGACCTAGGCTTAATTCTCGGCAGAGTCTTATTTTAAACTCGACCCACCTAATGTGGTTTGTCAAAAATTAGTGCCAATCAAGTACAATGGGGAGAATTCAAAATTTGACCAGAGGCAGGACTGGTGCTTCTTCCTACGAAGTATTTGGTAATAACGGACGAAAGAGAATCATGTGCTGCCTACGTTTACAGTTTTTCTCACGTAGCAGCACATGTTTGCTAATTTAGTTCCTAGCTCTGTAATGTACTGCACTACCACATTTCCCATCAGTTTCATCTCAAGTTTCGGAAATTTCCGTAACCGCGGTAAAGCCCCGAGACATTAGCAAGGATATAGAGGATTGAAATGTTTTGGTCGAGAAACATAAGACATTTTCTACTCGATCTAGCTGAGATCGTCAACTCGGTTCATTGTGGCTACGCCATACCTGACATTGATCTAAATGATGTATAAATGAAAACGTCTTACAAATTACGACTTGACGTGAACAATATACCCATAATATCTTTATTGAATGACGAAAACTGAAGTACTTAGATTCTTTAGAGTGGCACCAGAACCAAAATAAGAAGCAATTCGAACTTTTGAAATGCTGTAGTCGGGGAACAGTCAAGAGACGTTAACTGCAACCATTAAGCACGACAACACTTATTTTGCCAGAAGAGAGAAAATGTACGTCCAATCCATGTTTATACAGTTGTTGGCTTCGTACATTTAAGCAGTTACCGTTCTTGAATAATGCTAAAAATACGTCACTTTTGACAAACATTTGTACCTATCTGAGCTGTGTTAGTAAGTCATCACGTTGTTGCTTGAATTAACAAGTATATTACAAATCTCTTATTTTAAACCACTCTCCGCAAAACTGTTCACTGTCAAGTCTACGAAAAGAAAAAAGTATCCTTGGATTAAAGCTTGTATGAAGTGCACGAAACGTAACACGTAATAAGTTATTGCCGTGAATATCTATCATCAAATCTTTTATATCCACAAAGAAGAAATAAATGTAGCAAGCCTTGCAGTTGGTTAAGTATGTGACAACAAGACATTTCCTTTCTGTATTAAAGTTTCAATAAGGAAGGGCAGGCTGTCGTGGTTCGGTCACATTAGTAGGATGGAGCCAGATGCATGGCCAAATGCTGTGCAGTCTTACTCAGTGCCTGGTAGTGCTCCCTGTACCCCGTAAACGCTGGGCTGACTGTATTAAAGCTGACCTGAACCTACTTCAGCTGAAGGAGGAAGATGCTCTCGATCGACTCGGTTCGCGAACAGCCATCAAGAAAAGTGGACATTATGATGGCGTCCAACGCTCAAAGCTGAGGAACAAGAGATGTTAAACCTTGCAGTAAGTAAGAAAGTAAGTAAGTAAGCATGGACTGTTTCTGTACTTCTGCTGACGAGCATGTATATCCTGATATTCTGATGGTTACTATATGTTTGTCACTTCAAAGATATGGAAATATGTCTACGGTCAAGGGTATGAGATCCTGGTTTAAGTAAGTGATTAAAATGTAGACGAAACAATAGTAAATTCACCGGTAGCCGATCCTTCCTTTCTACACGCATAAGGTTGTTATGGCCGAAAGAAACAGTTTTGTATGTTGCAATTCCTTATTAAGATAGTGTTAAAGTAATGGCTCTTATCCAATTGACAAGGGATTTGTTAGTCTCTCACAGTTCGTGATCAGTATAGCTTGCTTATTGAATTATGTTGCAACATACAAGTCGAGGTCATCCGCGAGAACTTTGCACAGCGGTTGCATTCATTTAATTTCATTACGGAGCTGAAACATTTTGTATACAATAACTTCGTTTCAACACAATTCTCTTGTATTTAACATGCAAACAATGTCTGAAATGAAAAACGGAAAGTGGATTAGGGGTCAGCCGTGTGATTACAACTTGAAGCTACAAATTGAAATTATAGAAAAATTCAAGTCCATTTGATTTCAACACGCTAATCGAAACGGAGATATTGAAAGATGGTGTTTCGTCTTTTAAGGTTTACATAAGCCTTTGTGTACAAAACATTCTTTGCAAGTAATCGAACGACGGAATCCACTTTGCGAAATGTAGAGAGTGGCCAGTCTATATTTGTCAACCTCATGGCCCTCTTCGTTCTAGCCATTAGTTCTAAATCAGGATCCTTGTATTCAGGTGCTGGGATTTATTAAGCAACGTTCACAGGACCTGCAACTTGCCAAACTAGGTCACGCCAATGCGGAGGAAAAGTGATGACGTCTCAAATCAAAAGTTTTGGAAGTAGGACAATTTGACTCCAGATACCTGAAGATAACTCTAGAATAGGCTGTTTCTCAAAATAGGAGACCTGTAATGCATATAATGTTTCAACTAGAGGCGTTCGATTTTAACAAATCTCTGGTCAAAACTCTGTCAATTTTCCTTGGATCCTAACGTTAGGATTCAGCATCAAATAACAAGGTTTTGTTAGAGAGATTTAAAACTTTGAAACTTTATTTCTCGGTGTTGGGAAAAGGCAAGACTAACAATTTTGGCCATTGACGTTCTCACTAATAGGACTATATGAAAATTGAGTATTTTTTTCTGTAATTCAAACATTTTTTAAAATCGTGACGTCACACTTTCCCTCCGCATTGGGAGGTGGCAAGAATTAAAATACTACTCGTACCGCTGCTTTCTACGTTTACTTCTACCAGAAGTTCATCCTTAAATACAAAATTTGATACTGAATTAATCGTTGTTTTAGGTTTTGGTGAAAAAAAGATATACTTCAAACCCGTGAACAAGTCCCTGAATTTTTTCGTGGGTGTATCTGTTTTTGTAATTTTACGTTCCTTCTATGCAGACAACTAACGATATGGTCATGCTCGGTACATTATCCCACAAAAGTATAAGTTCAGTCTTAAAATGCCACTATCTTCTCCAAGAAAAAATCAACACATGCTGTTTTGTCAAAATTGATGACAGCTGATATGAAATTTGTCCTTTTTTGAAAATGTTACAAACGCAGCAGATTTGGTCACGAAAAATTTGATAACATTGGGTTTTCTCCTTTACAAAGCAAGGCACTCTGTTATTAAAGACCAGGAGGAGAGGAATCTAAAGCTGTCAACACGATGCGAGGAACGGCAAGGCGCAGACCAAAAAGACCAAAAAAAGTTTAGTTTTATCCTAATGTATAAGAGTTGATGATATCTTTAAGAAAAGGAATATCTGACTTCTGGTTTAGTTGTTTGAAAGCTCGTATCTACTTAATTGACTGCGCCTTGACGAAGTCATGATTGCATAATCAGAACTGCCTAAAGTCTGGACGTCTTACGCAATGGTCTGACGTTACACCGCTAATGGCAACTTGATTAATATTACTGTGACTCAATACCTGTGGGTTATTGCAACGTGCCACCTCGGGGTCTTCGTGCTGCATCTGTTAATTGCAGTATGATCCAGGCGCATACAATATTCCCTGTGTCGCATTGTTTTAGACACCTTCTGCTTATTACAAACTGACAGTTAAACGGTTGAGGGCTTCAAATTGAGAGCCTCCTTCCTCTTTTAATTTCTACAAGCAGAAGCAAAAATTAAAAGGAACCTTACATCAATATAACAGCTCTCTTTGGTATGTTATCATTCCCGATTGGGACCACGACGATTAAAGTCACCATCATTATCATCATAATAATGATAATAATAATCATTACCATTATGTCATCGTCACCATGATTATCAATGATGCGGCCACCATAGCAAGATAACAGTTACGAACATAATCTTTATCATCTTGATCATCATCATTATCATCATTTAATTCATTATCATTGTGGTCTTCATTATCATGGTAATCTTTATCATCATCATAACGATAATAAATAACTATCATCATCTTTCATCGTCATCGTCATTATTATCAATTACAGCAGCAATTCTATTTATCTTCTTCTGCTTTAAGCCACACTCAAGGGAAAGTGAAGTACTGATTGTGATTCTAAACATAACACAATCGTTACAAAAGGTCGCCAGTGGCAAACAATGGATTCTAATTCAAGAAATTATGAAATATCAGCTCCCTTTGTCCTCATGTGGATTTCTGTATGCCTATTTCAAAGGACAGGCGGTGTTATCGTTAAGAAATACTTATTCAAAAGAATCCAATATTGTTTAAAATCAATTTATGTGATCTGATTGTACGGTTTGTAATAGAACGCATTCAGTAAATTAACGTCAATTAGTAGGCGAGTATACACGATTCCTTTGTTGATATGGGACCAGTTCTAAACGTATGTGTATTTCTAGTGATGAACAAGATGACGAAAGGGATATTAGTCACGAAAAATTAGGGTTTAATTCTAAGGCTGTGTAAGGCGATTGGAAGAGTTCCTCGCTTAGTCATTCTACCAGCCTACGTGTCAGGACCCACTGGTCTCTAAAAAGGACTGGATCGAGCTTCCCAATGTTTCCAACTATGAAAAAGTGTAGTCACGAGTACTGGCCCCCATCAGTTAAAATAGCGAGGGAAAGTCCGCCATGCTGCGTAACATTGTTTAAAGCTTTGCGTGATGGGGACTGAAATGGCGTCCAAAGTCTGACCTCACTTTCAGACAGAAG